>CAUYON010102762.1:0-13805 GCA_963573935.1 Arctocebus calabarensis | reverse complement strand
TCATATTTCAGTTTACACATCTTTGGATTCTATCACTTAAAATTAATGTTTGCCTTACTCCTATCTTCAGCCAAGTGCTATTTTAAATACTTCTACATATGTCCTTAGGCAGGCAGATAAAATCTAGGTTTTCACTATTTTGTATGCTGAATGATGCTCTGAGCATGATTATTTCCTAAGTATTTCCTTTGAAGGTTCCCAACTTAAAAAGAAACATAAAGGGCAGCGCCTGTGGCTTAAGGAGTAAAGTGCCAGCCCCAAATACTGGGGGTGGCGGGTTCAAGCCCGGGACCGGCCAAAACTGCAAAAAAAAAAAAAAAAAAAAAAAAGGCAACATAAAAAGATGAGAGGAAAAAAATTTAGAAGCAGCATATCCAGAGGCCAAGAAGCCTAAGGATATAAATACACTTCTTTGAAGATTTATCAGAAAAGAAACATAAAAAGAGAAAATGAGCAGAAAAATAGAGGAAGAAGTCTTCAACAGGAGAGAATAGAGAGCAATGCAATTCCCTCCTCAAAGAAACGGATGGGAAAAATGAACAGTGAGAAATGCATATGGAACCATATATTCAAGACCCAGCGCAAATTTCACATCCTCCCAGACACTTACCGTGTTGCATTTTGTGCCACACACCACTTGCCTATGATTCAACCACTGAGATGCAAACACTTTATTAAGGGTCCCAAGGTGAAATTCTCTCTCCTTCAGGAGACTTGGAAGCTGCTGTGCTGCATAACCATGCAACACTCGAGAGTAGTTGGTTTCATTCTGTAGCCTGACTTCCCGGTTCTTCAGGTAGTACACTAAAGATCGCTTCACTGGAGGGAGTCTTTTTCTTTTGTGAAGTGAGTGATCCCAGCCAAACTGTGGAAAGCAACATTAGAAATCAGGGCTTCTGCTATCTCTATTCAGAGTAAGAGATCCACTGTATGAGAGAAATCACCAAACTTTCATACTGTAGGTTTACATACAACAGAAATACAAACACAACAGAATGAGTCTCAAGAATCTCCTGATCCAAAGTCCAGTTTAACTCTAACAAAAATGAAAAGATGTTATTTGTAGCCACACTTACCTATGTGAATTACAAGGGCTGAAAAACAGGAGAGTGGAAACAGTAAAGAAAGGAACAAAAGATTTATACTAGATCTTTTAAAAGTGAAGAATTCAGATCTCCTATAGCTATTCTTGATAGGGAAGGGAAGACCCAAATGATTTCCATACCAACCTGGGCTGCATCTCTACCCAGTCCCCTTCTCCCTTTCAGCCTACACTCCCTGCGGAGCATGGAGAGAGCAGCCCAAGGAGGTAGACTGGGGTCCTAGGTCTTCCAAAGGATGCACTACCAATGGCCGCTCCAGTCATCATGCCCGCGCCCTAGGCAGTTGCAGAATTCTAAAAATCAAACACCAACGGGGTGGTGGGCAAGGGAAATCAGAGTCCGAATCCAACTCCAAAAAGGTCCTGTACAGGGATGATACTTGGGAACTGCTGTTTTTTTCAGGGACTCAAGTGCTAAAAGGCCCAGGTCACGGCTTGGTATCCACATGCAGACGCCTTCCTCGAAGCGAGACGCTATCATCCAAGCTTCCCAGCTTCCCATGATCGGTCGAAGGCTGACTTCACCCTCTCTCCTAGTATCTCTTGAGAGGTTGGCTCTGTTACCGATTTCCCTTAAGTTCGGTTTCCCCTTTCTCTAAAGCCAAGATTCTGGTTTCTTGTCGAACCCTATTCCTGGCTGCACGCCTCCCGAGGAATATGCTCTATTTCAGAGCTTCCCTTTGACTCCTCATCGCTCTTGCTCCAGTGAACTCTTGAGAGTCCAGCCTTGACTCTAAAGGCCCATTCTTGGCCCACCTACGTGAATACAGATCTTGAACTTAATTTCCTACACTCGCATCTGCGGACCCAAATCCCTTCTTGGTATCTGGGCCTCAAACACCCAGACTCCAGCCTCAGCCCTCACCTGCGGGTCCTGAGCGTCGCTCCCGGCTCCCGGCGAGGCCGGCGCTTTCCGCTTCCTGCTAACTGCTTTCCGGGCCATAATGGGCAACACCGCCGCGGCCCCGCAGCCACATGGGGCGGGGGAAGCGCGGGACAGCAGGGCAGCGGGTCATATACTGGGCCCCGGGGCCGCGCACCTTAGTGCGCCCGGCCCGGAAAATGGCCCGGACCCGGGGCGGCAGGTAGGAAAAAAGGAGGGAAGATTGGGGCTGGGAAAGGGTACGGAAAAGGAGGAGAATAGCAGAAAAGATAAGCTTTCCGACGACCGAGTCTGGAAAGGACGGCGAGCGGCTAGAACCAAAACACCCCCTCCCCCTCGTCCGCGCTCGTCACTCTCGCGCAGCCGCACTTCGCTGCACGTCGCCACGGAGACTCCACCAGAATGAGCCAGACGGAATTTAGGAGTTGGGGGAGAGTTTACGTATGTTGCCTAGTCGTAGCTTGACTTTTTCCAACGGTCGCTTGGCGGCCGCTAGGGGTGGGTGAACTGGGTCCGGGAATCTGGTTTCTGGCAGCGGACCTGGGACCCCAGCCCGCCCATCTGCTTGCACCCGGAAGTGAGGACTCCCCGTAGTGCTGGGGGCCTCAATCCCTCGGCACACGCGGTTTCCCTACATTTGCCGCTGGTTTCCTCTCTTCTAGCACTAAACCTATCATAAAGCGTGCCCTGGGGCTCAGGGATGTACAAGGGGTGGTGATGGGGGAGGTAGAACCTACCTACCCTTACCCCTCACAGGTGAAGTCTTGCTTAGGAGTTAGGGCATCATGGCCAGACTTTCCCACCGCAAAGAACCTGCCCAGCGCTTCTATCCCAGGCCGCCCTGCTAGCCACTGGCTGCCTTCTTTCCACCCTTAGGGAGCCCGCAGACTCCATTATGCGATCCCCATCTCTCTGTTGCTGTCCTCCCTGACCCTTTGTTTTGTCAGACCGCAGCAACCCCTCAGTCCCTACCCTTTACTCTAGGACATTTCCCCCCACCCATCCCGCGTAGATTTCCCATGCCATTGAAGCATGTGCTTTATGAAATAGGCCTCACGCTGTCACTGCTTCACTCTTGGAACTCAGGTTGAGTCTCCATTAGGCAGGTTAGGAATTCTGAACCACAAGAAAGAGTGGCTATATTTTTGGTTTATCAGTTTGATTAGGGCTGGTATTGGCCACCTAACAAAGGGGCTTCTTCAGGATCTCCCTTGCCTCCATTTTCAGAAGATCCTGAAGGAATACGACTGCCAGCCTCCACTTTGCTCAGGCAAAGAAACCCTCCAAGGAAGCAGGATGCTCTTGGTTGGGGCTGACTGGCCTCAGGCTGTGAGGCCAGTTACCCGCTGGTCCCTTCAGGCTTCAGGCCTCGTACCTCCAGGGAGCTCTGTTGGCCCATCTGAAATTCTGCCTACAAGGAGATTTGGATTTGTTTTCCAAGCCAAACCAAGGCCAGATTGTGACAGAGTCCTCTCCCATCCCAAGTCGGCACTGCCAGTAACCCTTAATGCCACCTTGGGAAAGGCAGCTCCATCTTTCTTGGTCAAGCCTGTCCCTGAAGAGACATGCACATAGTGAATGGGTCAGGAGTGTGTCAGCTTCCTTTTTTAAGTCTGTTATTCTAGTTCTGTCTTGCCTCACAATGCTCTGGATGACCCAGGAGTTCATTGGGCAAGAGTCTAGAATCCCTTGAGAATCTCTAGGCTCAGGTTGGACTGGGTTTGGATCCTGGTCTTCTCTGCCAGTGTCAGAGGGGCACACTGGGCACTGCTGTGGGCTCATTAAAGATGGTGTTCTTCATCTTAACATACCAGGAACCACTTATTCTTTTCTTTCTTTTCTGTGAATAAATTCTGTCTTACAAAAATTAAAAAAAAACAAAAAACAAAAAACATACCAGGAACCATTTTAATTTTACTTCTCAGCACAGCTTTCTGTTTCTATGGAAATAAATAAAGGCCTAACCAGTGCCATGACTCCCACCTGTAATCCTAGCACTCTGGGAGGCCGATGCAGGTGGATTGCTTGAGCTCAGGAGTTCAAGACCAGTCTGAACAAGAGAGAGACCCTGTTTCTAAAAAAATAGCTGGGTGTTGTGAGCACCTGTAGTCCTGGCTACTGGGGAAGATGAGGCGAGAGAATCGAATCATTTGAGCCCAAGAGTTTGAGGTTGCTGTGAGCAATGACACCATAGCACTCTACCAAGGGTGGCAAAGTAAGACTCTGACTCAAAAAAATAAGTAACAGTAGAAAAGATAAATTGTGATATAGTCACACAGTAGAATACTTACACAGCAGTGTTATACATGGATACTGTGAGAGTTAATCACATGAATTGGGTCATTCTTGGGAATGAGTATCCCAACTAAAACATTTCAGAAGCCTAGTGTGGGGGTGGGGAGCACATTGCTCCAAGAATCTAATTCACTGTGAGCCTAGTTGCTTGAATCTGCCAGCTGTAACCTGAAATCAGCTTTATCTAATAGCCACTAAAACAACCTGCTGTTATTCTAAGAATAGTTTTACCCATTGCCATCATTTACCAATCAGAGCTTGCCAGCTCCTTAAAACCTTATGATTGCCAATAAGCTTTATTAAAGAACAACATGTAACATTTCTCCTTTTTATAAAACTACCAACCTTCTTGGGCAGTGCCTGTGGCTCATGGAGTAGGGCGCTGGCCCCATATACCAAAGGTGGTGGATTCAAACCTGGCCTTGGCCGAACTACAAAACAGAAAAATAACTGGGCGTTGTGTTAGGTGCTTGTAGTCCCAGCTACTCGGGAGGCTGAGGCAAGAGAATCGCCTAAGCCCAGGAATTAGAGGTTGCTGTGAGCTGTGTGACGCCACGGCACTCTACCAAGGGCAATAAAGTGAGAGACTGTCTCTACAAAAAAGAAAAAAAAAACTACCAACCTTCTCTTTGTTCTTTGGACATATGGAAGACTACCCAGTCTGCATGTATGCCCCAAATTGCAATTGCAATTCTTTCTTCACAAATAAAATTCCTTTTTCTTTTTGTAGAGAAAAAAAAACCTAGGCTGGAGTATGCAGTAGCATGGTCATAGCCCTCAGCATAGTCCACTGCAGCCTCAAACTACTGGGCTCAAACACTCTTTCCCCCTAAGCCTCTGAAAGTGGGATTATGGCTATGAGTCACCCCATCCAGCCTAAAACCTTATAATTTCAGAGATTTGTCTTTATATTTCATTTGATGTTGACAAAACTATATTGATGGCAGGGCGTGGTGGCTCATGCCTCAAGCACTTGGGAGTTCGAGGCGGGTGCCTGTGCTCATGAGTTCAAGACCAGCCTAAGCAAGAGCAAGACCCTGTCTCAAAAAAATAGCCGGGTGCGGTGCCTGTGGCTCATCGAATAGGGCGCTGGCCCCATATAACAAAGGTGGCAGGTTCAAACCCAGCCTTGGCTGAACTGCAAAACAGAAAAGTAGCCAAGCGTTTGGCAGGTGCCTATAGTCCCAGCTACTTGAGAGGCGGAGGCAAGAGATTCACTTTAGCCCAGGAATTGAAGGTTGCTGTTAGCTGTGATACCACAGCACTCTACGCAGAATGACAGCTTGAGGCTCTGTCTCAAAAACTAAATAAATAATTTCTTGGAGCCAAACATCATGTTATTTTTCTTTCCTTTTTTTTTTTTGAGACAGAGTTTTACTCTGTTGCCCAAGCTAGCATGCAATGGTGTCAGGCTAGCTCACAACCACTTCAAACTTATGAATTCAACCAATCCTCCTGCCTCAGCCTCCAAGTAGCTGGGCCTACAGGGGCCTGCCATGTCACCTGGCTAATTTTTCTATTTTTAGTACAATACCCAGCTAATTTTTTACTTTTTAGTAGAGACCAAGTCTTGCTCTTGCTTAGGCTGGTCTTGAATGCCTGAGGTCAAAGGATCCTCCCTCTTCAGCCTCCCAGAATACTAGGATTACAGGCATGAGCCACTGAACCTGGCCTCCAACATCACCTTTTCCTTTTCCTTTCTTTCTTTTTTTTTTTTTTTTTGAGACAGAGCCTCAAGCTGTCATCCTGGATAGAGTGCTGTGGCTCACAGCAACCTCCAATTCCTGGGCTCAAGCGAGTCTCTTGCCTCTGCCTCCCAAGTAGCTGGGACTACAGGCGCCCACCACAACGCCCGGCCATTTTTTTGTTGTAGCCGTCATTGTTTGGTGGGCCTGGACTAGATTCGAACCCACCAGCTCAGGTGTATGTGGCTGGCGTCTTAGCCCATTGAGCCACAGGCGCCAAGCCCTTTCTTTCTTTTTTTTTTAGAGACAGAGTCTCACTTTATTGCCCTCAGTAGAGTGCCGTGGCATCACACAGCTCACAGCAACCTCTAACTCCTGGGCTTAGGTGATTCTCTTGCCTCAGCCTCATGAATAGCTGGGACTATAGGTGCCTACCACAATGCCCGGCTACTTTTCTGTTTTTGCAGTGCAGCCAAGGCCGGGCTTGACCCCACCACCTTCATTATATGGGGCCAGCGCCCCACTCGATGAGCCACAGGCTCCACTCAACCTTTTTCTTTCTTTTCTTTCTTTTTTTTGAGAAAGAGTCTCATTTTGTTGCTCTTGGTAGAGTGCTGTGGCTTCATAGCTCACAGCAACCTCGGACTCTTGAACTTGAACTATCCTCTTGCCTTAGCCTTCCAAGTAGCTGGGGTACAGGCACTTGCCACAACTCCCAGCTATTTTTTAGAGAGGGGTCTTGCTCTTGCTCAGGTTGGTCTTCATTGCTTTTTTTTTTTTTTGAGACAGAGTCTTACTGTGTCATCTTTGGTAAAGTGCTGTGGTGTCACAGCTCACAGCAACCTCCAACTCTTGGGATTAAGTGATTCTCTTGCCTCAGCCTCACAAGTAGCTGGGACTACAGGCACCTGTCACAACACCCAGCTATTTTCTTGTTGCAGGTGTCATTGCTGTTCAGCTGGCTCGGGCCAGGCTCAAACCTGCCATATTCGGTGTATATAGCTAGCACCGTAACCACTGTGCTATGGGTGCCAAGCCCTTTGCTTTTTTTTCACACTAGACAGCCAATGTGCCAACGTAGTAACAAGGTTTGAGGGAGGACATCTCACACCTAGGTGTGAGAACTCAGTCATCACACTTGTGAACTACAGAAGGATCACATCTAGTTTTTTTTTTTTTTTTTTAACCCGCCACCTCCAGCATATGAGGCAGGCACCCTACTCCTTTGAGACACAGGCACTGCTCACATCTAGTTCTTTTTAGTTTTCCTTATTCTTTTTCTTTCTTTCTTTTTTTTGTGAGACAGAGCCTCAAGCTTTCACCCTGGATAGAGTGCTGTGGCATCCCAGCTCACAGCAACCTCCAATTCTTGTGCTCAAGCGATTCTCCTGCCTCCATCTCCCAAGTAGCTGGGACTAAAGGCGCCCGCCACAATGCCCAGCCATTTTTGGTTGCAGCCTTCATTGTTGTTTGATTGGCCCGGGCTGGATTCTAACCCGCCAGCTCAGGTGTACATGACTGGCGCCTTAGCTGCTTGAACCATAGGCACCAAGCCTAATGAGAGTTTTATTTGTTATTTATACATTATATTTATTTTTCTTACCTTATTGCCATTTCTTACCTTTCTTACCATTAGAGGTTCTTAAATAGGAGAGCCACGTGATTGGATTTGTGTTTTTTTTTGTTTTTTGGCCAGGATTGGTTTTGAACCTGCCACCTCCGGCATATGGGCTGTTGCCCTACTCCTTTGAGCCACAAGCGCCGCCCTCATATCTAGTTCTTTTTAAAGATGATTTCAAACTATACTATTTTGTAACTTTCTATAAAAGCCCCCAAATTTCTAATTTTCTCCACTCCCACCCCTTGCATTCAGTCCTGTGACCATTTTATCACAATGTAGTGTGCTAGTAGAGGCTGGAGACCAGGATCTGCACTAATTAATGACCTTCTCTTTGCCATTAATCTTGCCAGGAAGTATAATAGAAACAACAAGAAATATTATAAAATACTGGCTGGGCATGGTGGCTCTCGCCTGTAATCCTAGCACTCTGTGAGGCTGAGGCGGGTATATTGCCTGAGCTCTCAGGTTCGAGACCAGCCTGAGTAAGACTGAGACCCCCATCTCTAAAAATAGCTGGGTATTGTGGGTGCCTGTAGTTCCAGCTACTTGGGAGGCTGAGGCAAAAGAATCACTTGAGCCCAAGAGTTTAAGGTTGCTGTGAGCAATAATGCCATGGCACCTAACCCCAAGGTGACTGAATGAGACTGTCTCAACAACAATAACAACAACAACAAAAGTTACTGATATTTATATGTCTCTTGAAAAGGTAAATTTCAGGCTTGGCACCTGTGGCTCAAGCGGCTAAGGCGCCAGCCACATACACCTGAGCTGGCGGGTTGGAATCCAGCCCTGGCCCGCCAAACAACAGGACTGAGCCACCACACCAGCTCTAATAACATAAATTTTAATGCTGAAAAATAATTCAATAACAAGAGTATCATAATTTAACTAATTATTGTTGTACTTTTAGGTTGTGTATCAGTGCAGGTTCTGTAGAGAAACAGAACAATAAAATACACACACACATACATATATAAACTGAGATTTATTCCAAGGAATTGGTTTATGTGAATGTGGAGGTTGGCAAATCTAAGATCTCTGTGTAGGGCAGACTGGAAATTCTTTGGCAAAAGCTGATATTGCAGTCTTGAGGTAGAATTTTCTTTTTTCTTTCTTTTTTTGCCAGAGCTGTGTTTGAACCCACTATCTCCGTCATATGGGGCCGGCGCCCTACTCCTTTGAGCCATAGGCACTGCCCGCAGAATTTTCTTATTCTCAGAGAAACCTCAGTTCTGTTCTTTTTTTTTTTTAAATATGGAACACTTCAAGAATTTGTGTATCATTCTTGTGCAGGGGCCGTGCTAATCTTCTCTGTATCGTTCCAATTTTAGTATATGTGCTGCTGAAGCGAGCACTTTTTTTTTTTTTTTGAGACAGAGTCTAACTTTTGTCACCCTCAGTAGAGTGCTGTGAAATCATAGCTTATAGCAACCTCAAACTCTAGGGCTCAACTGGATCCTCTGCTTCAGCCTCCTGAGTAGCTGGAACCACAGGTGCCTGCCACAACACCTAGCTAATTTTTCTATTTTGGTAGAGATGGGACCTCGCTCTAGTTCAGGCTGGCCTGGAACTCCTGAGTACAAGCAATCCAACCTCTTTGGCCTCCCAGAATGCTGGGATTACAGGCATGAGCCGCTGTACCCAGCCTTTCACTTCTACTCTTAAGGCCTTTCAACTGACTGAATGAGGCCTATCCACAGGATCAAGGGTAATTTTTTTTTACTTAAAGTCAACTGATTATAGAATAATAATTATATCTACAAAATACTTTGAAAACAACACTTGGATTAGTGATTAGTAATTGATTAAATAACTGGCATCATAGTCAAGCCAAAAACGATACATAAAACTATCCCAGTCCACCCCTTGTCAACTTGTACACCTATGCACATCTCTGTAATCTATACTTAAGAACAAATAAGAACAATCACAAAGTCATAATTCCACCCAACATGATGTAAGTATCCTATGTACAGCCACAAATGCACTAACTCGTTCCCCAGAAAAGGACACAAAGTCCTTGGGTGATGTTCACTCTCCTCTTCAATATCATGTAACTTATATACTGTGATATAAAGTTAAATATTATTAACTTCGTATTAATACATTCTATGTTATATGATATGGTGATAAGAGTAGAAATTAAACAGAGAAATTTGATTATACCCACATATTCCTAACAACATAAAGAAGAAATGTAGTAATAACTATCTTTGTTTCTGCAACTGGTCCCGGGCTCAATCTTAACTGTGGCTTTTTTCACTACCCATTCCACATTCCCCTTTTTGTCAGCAAATACCTTCTCGGGTGTGGGTTCTTTGCCTGGTAGGGTGAGCTAAACTTTTCTTCCTAAAGAGTTTGGACCATTAAGTAGTCCTGCCTGGACTGGTTTGTTGTAAAGTATGGATTGTAAGAGAAGTCCTAAGTGATCTCCTATATTCTAGAAATACTTTCTTGGGTGGCGCCTGTGGCTCAAGTAGTACTCACCCAATAGTAGAATGCCAGCCCCATATACCAGAGGTGGTGCGTTCAGTTTAAACCTGGCCCTGGCCAAAAACTGCAATATATATGTGTGTGTATACTCTTTCTTATCTTCATTGTGTAGTAGCAACCCAGTTTTGGCTTGATAGTCAGGATCAATCACCCCAGTGACTCCCTTCTTTTCCTGATGACTCAGGCATGTGGAACCTAGAGTAGCTAAGTAGCACTCTTAACTTCTAGTTCAATGGAATCATTGTTGTGTCTCTGATGAAAGCATTCCTCCCTTTGGAACTAAGACTTCTAGAGAGGCAGAACATAAGGTCATGGGAACAGAAAGCAAAAATTTTGCAGTGGATCACTAGGCATAATAGCTAAGTGATGTCACTCTTATTTCTACCTCTTGATTCCTGGACCTGTGACTCTTGGCTACTAGAGAAACAACATTATATGTTGGAGAATGATTTAGAGCATAAATAAATTTAGAGCATAAAGCTTACTGGAGAAATCTTTGTGTATATCTCCTATTTACATGGATGTCAATAGTTACAAGCTTTTTTTTTTTTTTTTAGACAGAGTCTCAAGCTGTTGCCCTGGGTAGAGTGCTCTGGCATTATAGCTCACAGCAACCTCCCACACTTGGACTTAAGCGGTTCTCTTGCCTCATCCTCCCAAGTAGCTGGGACTTCAGGTGCCCGCCACAACACCCAGCTATTTTTTGGTTGTAGTTGTTGTTTGGCAGGCCTGGCTGGACTTGAACTGGTTGGCTCTGATGTATGTGGCCGGCACCCTAGCCACTTGAGCTACAGATGCCGAGCCAGTTACAAGCATTTTTAAGGATCTTGATAGATTATCCTCCAATTGCCCTCCAGAAAGTTTGTGTAAATATTCACACCCTTTAGTAATATGGACAATGTCTATTTCAACACACTGCTACTGCCTGTTATCACTGTCAGCTAATTTTTTTTTTTTTTTTTGAGACAGAGTCTCACTCTGTCACCTTCAGTAGAGTGCTGTGGCATCACAGCTTCCAGAAACCTCAAACTCTTGGGCACAAGCGATTCTCTTGCCTCAGCCTTCCAAGTAGCTGGGACTACAGGTGCCCACCACAACACCAGGCTTTTTTTTTTTTTTTTTGCCTGGCTATTTTGTTGTTGTTGTTGTCATTGTTTAGCAGGCCCTGCCAGGTTCAAACTCCCCAGTCCCAGTGTATGTGACTGGTGTTGTAACCCATTGAGCCGAACCTGTCAGCTATTTTTTTTTTTTTTTTGAGACAGAGCCTCAAGCTGTCACCCTGGATAGAGTGCTGTGGCATCACAGCTCACAGCAACCTCTAATTCCTGGACTCAAGCGAGTCTCTTGCCTCTGCCTCCCAAGTAGCTGGGACTACAGGCACCCACCACAACACCTGGCCATTTTTTGGTTGCAGTTGTCGTTGTTTGGCAGGCTTGGCCTGGATTCAAACCCGCCAGCTCAGGTGTACGTGGCTGGTGCCTTGGCCTGTTGAGCCACAGGCACTGAGCCCTGTCAGCTATTTTTGAATAAACTTTCCTTTGAAAGGCTTTCTGCTAAGGAAATAAATAAAATACCTTGCAGCCAACATGTGCTAGTTTTTTTTAGGTGTTGTATATTGATAGAAAGAGTTTGAGGCTGGGCATAGTGATTTAGCCTGTAATCCTAGCACCCTGGGAAGCCAAGGAGGACTTGAGGCTAGGAGATAGAGATCAGCCTGAGCAAGAACAAGACTCTATCTCTACAAAAAAAAAATAGGAAAAAACGGTAACCAGCTGTGACAGCATGTGCCTGTAGTTCCAGCTACTTGAGAGGCTGAGGTAGGAAGACTGCTTGAGCACAAGAATTCAAGGTTGCTGTGAGCTATGATGAGACCATAACACTCTAGCTTGGGTGACAAAGAGATCCTCTGTCAAAACAAACAAAATCAAAAAACCCCTCCATCATTAGGAGAGTAATTCACTCCAGATAAGAGAAAGGAAAGAAATACTCTCTTTCTTTCTTTTTTTTTTTTTTTTTGTGGTTTATGGCCGGGCTGGGTTTGAACCCGCCACCTCTGGCATATGGGGCCGGCACCCTACTCCTTTGAGCCATAGGCGCCACCTTTTTTTTTTTTTTGAAACAGAGTCTCAAGCTGTCACCCTGGGTAGAGTGCCGTGGCATCAAAGCTCAAAGCAACCTCCAACTCCTGATGTGGCATCAAAGCTCAAAGCAAACGCTAACTCTTGGTTTCAAGCAATCCTCTTGCCTCAGATTTTCTACTTTTAGTAGAGATGGGGTCTTGCTCTTACTCAGGCTGGTCTCTAACTCACAAGCTCAAGCAGTCCACCTGCCTTAGCCTCCCAGAGTACTAGGATTAGAGGCGTGAGCCACTGTGCCTGGCCCACTCTTTCCTTTTTTGTTTTTTTTGAGATGGAGTCCCACTCTGTCGCCCAGGCTAGAGTGCTATGGTGCCAAGACCAGTAGTAATAGAATCCTGATTATACTTTTAATTTCAGTCCATGTGATTTGACTGGAGCTGACCTGACCATTACTCTAGGACTGGATATATAATCTGCTTCTGGCCAAAGCTAGAGCTATTGGAAAAAAGGTTCTCTTAATGCTGGGGTTGCTGCACTAGAAGAAAGAAAGGCTGAAGCTGCTAGGAGGAGTTTGCCATCCTGTTGGGGGAGGTTGTCTAAAAATAAAGTGAACGGGTGGTGCTCAGTAGGCAGGGCGCCGGCCCCATATATTGAGGGTGGTGGGTTCAAACCCGGCCCTGGACAAACTGCAACAACTACAAAAATAGCTGGGCGTTGTGGCGGACACCTGTAGTCCCAGCTACTCGGGAGGCTAAGGCAAGAGACTCACCTAAGCCCAGGAGTTGAAGGTTGCTGTGAGCTGTGTGACCCCACGACACATGAGCAATAAAGTGAAATTATGGTTCTACCAAAAAAAAAAAAAAAAAAAGAAGTGAACACTGAGGAAAACAGGACCAATGGATGGATAAGCCAATCCTGATGACATTGCTGTGGAACCTCCTTCAGTGTTAACAGAGTTTCCATCACTTGCAAGCAAACAGATTTTGACTAATCCACAGGGGCTATCAAAAGTATTTGTCAGCTCTTTCAGTGACCTTTTGGCAGAAGTTTCTTTTTTTAAATTTAATTATGAGAGGCTCGGTGCCTGTAGCTCGGTGGCTAGGGTGCCAGCCACATACACTGGGGCTGGAGGTTAAGACCCACCTGG
Source organism: Arctocebus calabarensis (assembly GCA_963573935.1). Taxonomy (NCBI): domain Eukaryota; kingdom Metazoa; phylum Chordata; class Mammalia; order Primates; family Lorisidae; genus Arctocebus; species Arctocebus calabarensis. The sequence continues at coordinate 501 of CAUYON010102762.1, read as the reverse complement.
GCCTGCCAAACAACAATGACAGCTACAACAACAACAAAAATAAATAAATAAAAACTAATAGCCGGCTTGGCGCCTGTGGCTCAACGGGCTAATGCACCAGCCATGTACACCTGAGCTGGCGGGTTCGAATCCAGCCCGGGCCGCCAAATAACAATGACAGTTGCAACCAAAAAAATGGCCTGGCGTTGTGGAGGGCGCCTGTAGTCCCAGCTACTTGGGAGGCGGAGGCAAGAGACTCACTTGAGCCCAGGAATTGGAGGTTGCTGTGAGCTGTGATGCCAGGGCACTATATCCAGGGTGACAGCTTGAGGCTCTGTCTAAAAAAAAAAAAAAAAAAAAACTGCAAAAATAAAAAATAGCTGGGCATTGTGGCAGGCACCTATAGTCTCAGCTACTTAGGAGCTGAGGTAAGAGAATAGCTTACATCCAAGAATTTGAGGTTGCTGTGAGCTATGACACCACAGCACTCTACCGAGGACAACATAGTAAGACTTTGTCTCA
>CAUYON010102758.1:0-21383 GCA_963573935.1 Arctocebus calabarensis | reverse complement strand
TATATAGTGATCAAGGAAATGCCATGAAGGATATCTGTAACAGTATGATCAAAATATTTCTGAATGTATATGAATCGTGCCCTGTGATTGCACCAATGTACATAATTATGATTCAATAAAATTATTAAAAAAAAAAAAATCACCACTGTGTTTAGCCATGCACAAACAGTAGTTTGGTGTGTTGGTTGTTCTACTGTCCTCTGCCAGCAAACAGGAGGAAAATCAAGGCTTACAGAAGGATGTTCCTTCAGAAGGAAGCAGCATTGAAAGTATCCTGCTTGAATGAATGGGAAATCATCCCAATAAATGCATTTTGGATTTAAAAAAAAATTCAATTCACTCTTTTTGATTAGTTTTCTGAAGAAGTTTATATTCCCAATATTTATGTTTGCATATAAAGGAAGCAAATGTGAGTATATTAAAAATAAATTGCAGGGCAGCACCTATGGCTCAAAGGAGTAGGGCGCTGGCCTCATATACTGGAGGTGGCAGGTCCATACCCAGCCCTCGCCAAAAACTGCAAAAAATTAATAAATAAATGAATTGCAGGTAATATATAGCTTCTTGTTCTTAAGAAATTTTCATGGATCATTAGATCTAGTAAATCTCTAGAGTGGTATTTATTGTTTGAACCATATAAAAAAAATTATATAAATAAAACACACCTAAGATTCTTTAACCAATAAATTAGAGATGGCATGCTGAGTAATACAATCCATGTTAATAAGTTAACCACAGTACTGTGCATTCGAAGACTATCTTCAGCATCACTAGCAGATAAACGAAGATGGTGTGCTGTCGCTTCTTTATGGTGATTGAACTTTTTTTCACTTCTTCTAGAGTATTTAGGATTCTATAAGGCAATAAAATAAAAATATCAAGATACTAAGTAAACAAAAATAAATTTAAGATAATATTTTATTCAAAATTATACTCAATTACTTTGCATACATCTTTCCATTACCAAACTGACATAAAATAGCGAAATTACTTCGTTTAAAAGTATTTAAAAATAGTTATAGTTATAAAACTTCTTGACTTATTTGTACTACTTAGAATACATCCTCTAAGTAATTATTCACAATAAAATTTAAAAGACTATCATTTGTAACAATAAAAATGACATAGGTACCAACAGAGAACATATTTGAATTTAGAACAATTTAAGTCTGTTTTAATATTCATTAGGTTCACTTTTGTTAAAGTAACTTAAATTTGTAATACTGCACCTTTTAAATACTTTAAAATCCTAACCTTTTTAAAAAACAAACTCTTGTATTTTCCCATTTTTTTCATATTAAAATTATGGTGAGTATTAAAAATAAAACTTACCACAGACTCGTTATTTTTAAAAGTTGTGAGGCTGGCTTGCAGATGAATAATCTAGAGGAAAGAAAAACTAATTTTATCTTGGAAAAAAAGTACAGGCCTCTTTTATTAAAACTCAGAAGCACTGTAATCTGAAAATATTAAAATCTTAAATACTCATTTCGTTAGCATATATACTAAAATCTTAAACAACCAAAAATTCATTTAAACATTTAAAAATATTCTGTTAGAAAATATAAAACAATAACTACACATGCTTGCTATTATGAATTAAAAAAACAAAATGTAAAACAAGACAAATTTCCAGAGTATGTTGAGGCCAGGATATATTGCTATACCTTTTATATCCAATAAAAGTCTATGTTTGAATGATGTCTTAATGTGTCTTGTGAGTAAAATAATTTAACATATTTTACATATTTCAAATCTTTGAAAATCTGAACTCAATTATATAAAATGGTGAAATGTTTATCAGAATTAACAACATCTATAAATTTGTTAGGTTTTCTTAAATTAAATATTTAAGAAACTTTTGGTTATTGGGTCAGTTGTTTAAAATACTAAAAATATTACTAAAAATCAAAGTACCCCCACATAATTTTTTCAGAGGCATATAAATTTCCTTTGAAAAACCTAAAATAATCTATACTGTGCATGTATTAGCATTAAAAACAAAGGTAAATGTACCTTTGTTTAAAAAGGAAAGATATTATCCACTCTGATGTTAACGTCCATAAGACTACCATGGAGAACCTCCTTGATATAATAACCTCCTTGATTTTTTTGCAAAGCTATTAGTCTTCTCAGCAGTGTTTTCTACTTCCTCAGTAAAATTATTACTCTAATTATTTTTATCATCATCTTCTGATTCTTCATCAACATTTGCAACATTTTACGTTATCTTGGCACGATTGATAGCTTGATTCCTCTGACACAGCTTTTTGTCTCTCACCCATTTAGCAAGGCATGAATAAAAAATGCTCTAGTAAAATGTTTAAAAAAAAAAAGCACTTTTAAGATCAAGAAGCCATCTAAAACAGATTACATCTTTTCCTTTATTTTTTAAACCAAAAATATCCCAACTCAGATCAATGACTTCAGTTCCAAAGTTAACTGTCTATAATTTAAATAACTAAAATGTTTGAAAACACCTTACTCCTATAATCCCAGCACTCCAGGAGGCCAAGGCAAGAGGACTGCTTGAGCTCAGGAGTTTGAGACTGTCTCTACTAAAGATAGAAAACTTGGCTGGGGCTGGTGGCATACAACTGAAATCACAGCTACTACAGGGGCTGGGGCAAGAGGATCAGTTGAACCCAGGAGTTTGCGGTTGCAGTGAGCTAAGATGATGCCCCTGCATTCTACCCAGGGTGGGAGTGGGAAGAAACCTTTACAATAAAACCTATTACACAAAAGGCTACTACAGTGGTACTTAATTTTTTGTACATAACACCTACAGGACATTCTATGCCTGTCTAATACAAAGCACAATAATTCTGGTTTTACTGATTTGACATACCTTACACACATAGTAAATGTAAGAAAGAAGTATGGCAAGTGCTCCACAAGTTGTCCAACCAACTATGATCAAAACAATTGTCAAAAAGGGCAAGTCTGGTGAAAGCATCTTGATATCTTTAGGAAGTTCAGAGGGTCTAGAATTATAAGAATGAAGTTTTAGAAAATATATTTAAAAATATTTATATAGTCACATATAAGAAAAAAATGATAGAGTACTCTCCCAGGCTCTCCTGATTATTAACATGCACATCTCATAAAGTAAAAAGTAAGGTATTTTTTAAAAAAGGCAAGTGGCCCCAAATATTTGGTTTTAGGTTCTGTAATACACTGGGGATAGCTCCTCTTCTATTTACATACACTATGGCTGATGTTTGTACTAAGGAAGAAAAAATGTTGCCAAAGATAACCATTAAGCTTGGCGCCTGTGGCTCAACGGGCTAAGGCACCAGCCACGTACACCTGAGCTGGCGGGTTCGAATCCAGCCTGGGCTGCCAAACAATAATGAAGGCTGCAACCAAAAAATGGCCAGGCGTTGTGGCGGGCACCGGTAGTCCCAGCTACATGGGAAGCAGAGGCAAGAGACTCATTTGAGCCCAGGAATTGGAAGTTACTGTGAGCTGTGATGCCTTAGCCCTCTATCCAGGGTGACAGCTTGAGGCTCTGTCTCAAAAAAAAAAAAACCAAAGATAACCATTAATTACAGACCCTGTGCCACACATCTCTAATCTTGATTGGAGGAGAAACAATTTCCTATTTTTATTTCTTAAAGCCTCAAGATCACATGCTTGATGGTATTTCTACCAGAAACCCCTGTCTGAAGTTCTCAGAAAAGTAGGGGGAGTAACATCACACCATAATCCGTTCTGTGACAGAAAATTATATAACCTTGATAGTAAGGAGGTGTGGCAATACAAACTAGATTGGTGATTTACCAGGAAAGTCCATCAGTAACTACAGATTCAAACTGCATCTTTGTGCCTATAATAAAACTCAGTCTAGGCAATGTATTTAAAGCTTTTACACATCTCATCCAATCTAATGATAAATATCTTGATTATAGTCTTTTGCCGTCAGGTTCGATTATAGATGTGAGTATATAAAAGCAATGCCAGAGACACAATCCCTCTTGGGAAAAGATTCACAACAGTGAAATTAAAAAATACTTGTATAATTTGTCAAACTTTTTTGATTAACTCTTGGCACTAAGGTCAAAATCAAATATAGCATTTAACATGTAATAAATGATTAGCTTTGGCAAAGACTTGATAACACTAAGGCATATTTTGCTAGTTATACATTTTTCCTTAGAAAATAATTTAGCAAAACAATTGATTTTAAGGTTCTCTACCAGTATATAATTATTTCTTAACCAGAGAGCAATAAGAAAGCTATTAATTATTCATTCTTTACCTTTTGAAAGCTAACCACAATGAAGAAAGGAGTCGCACAGATGCAGAGGAGAGCAGGGCACTCCAGTAGGCAGTACATGTTCCAAAGAGAAAGAGAATCAAGGATACAAGAGGGAAACACATGCTCTGACTCGTTAGAACAATGGCATCTAACTCTGGCAGTAGTAATGTGTCCCACAAGTCTTTAAACCATTTATACCTGTGGAGAAAAGAAGGCATAAAATAAAAGCGTAAAAACCCAACTGACATGTAAGGATTTAATATTTAAGGAGTCTGACCATTCACTAGAGTCCCCAAAGTTCCATGATACTTAACTTACAATTATAATAAAAATTTTTTTAGTTCTTTGTGTGGAAAGTCATTTATCTTCTAAGCAAGCCTATCAATCTTCAAGAATCTGAGTCCTTTGTCTCAATAGTGCTCCCTATTTAATCCTGTATGAAGTAATTTTTTTTCAAGAAATCAAATAGTTCAGTTTGTTGTAATGACAGAACATCTAAGAAATAGTTCTTGACCAAAACACACATAATATGAATAAATTAAGAATGAAATGTTAACTAGGGTAGAGAGGTCTAAAACGTACTTTGCATAGGAAGTAAAAGAAAGTAATCAGAAGTACTGTTTTCCTTGATACCCTGTAATGATTTGTGTTTGACTCTAGGACACTCCAAGATCATGGACCATTAAGTCTCTATTTGCACATGTTAAAGGCCTGGTAAATTTATAGTCTAAGTTTATTTTTAGAGATTGTCACTGTCTTGCTCCCAGGTGGTGTCAAACTCCTAGCCTCAAGTAATCTTCCCGTCTCAGCTTCCTGAGGAGCTTGGATTACAGGCATGAGTTGTGTCCAGCTCCAGTTTAAAGTTTAGATTGATATGTCTAAATTCTGTAATTACTTTTGAAATGATTATATTATTGAAGTAGATTTTGATATACTTCTTAGGTCTTTGCCAAAAAGAGAAAGATCCTTTTTAATGGAACAATTGCTAAATTTGTATGAAAATGTATTGCATTATGGAACCAAACATAATGTTTTATATATAAAACAAAATTAAAGTTATTATCACAGATAATAAAACTTACCCCAATAGAAACTTAGTCATAATTACAAAAGGATCAACTTTGTATGGTTTGGCTTCTTTATCCAATATGGTAGCATATTCTAAGCAATAACCTAGTGATTAAAAAAAAATTATATGCAATATAGAATTCACACTAAGTATGAGATATATTATATCCTGCACTCTCTATAAGAATATATTTTATATCAGAGAAAACATTACTATCATAGATACTTATCTTAAAAGATTAAAAATTTTTGTTAATTCAATGGTTCTTATATAATAGTACATTCAATCACTTGTGTAACAAATTCAAGAAGTCAAAGCTGAGTTTCACTATCCATATTTTCAAAAAGGTCCACAGATGATATTTTAAACAGTTTTATTGGCTATATGTCTCATACCATACAATTCACACATTTAAATTCAATGGTTTTTACAGTTATGCACCCATCACCACAATTAGAACATTTTCATTACCCACAAAAGAATCCCTGTTCACCTTAACTGTCACCCCCAACATTTCCCCTCCATAGGCAATCACTAATCTACTTTCTTTCTCTACAGATGTACTAATTCTGAATATTTCATATAAATGGAATCATATTATGTGGTCTTTTGTGTTTTTTCATATCCTCATTAAAATTTGTCTTTTACTTAGCATTTTTTAAGATTTATTCATATTGTAGGGTGTATCAGTACTTCATTTCTTTTTACTGCTGAATAATAGTCCATTGTATAAATGGATATGCCATATTTTATCTATTCATCAACCAATAGACATCTGGGTTGTTTTTTGTTTTTTGGGGGGACAGAGTCTTACTGTGTCACCCTCGGTAGAGTGCTGTGGCCTCACAGCTCACAGGAACCTCAAATTATTGGACTCAAGTGATTCTCTTGCCTCAGCCTCCCAAGTAGCTGGGACCACAGGCACCTACCACAATGCCTGACTATTTTTAGAGAAGGGGTCTTGCTCTGATTCAGGATGGTCTTGAACTCGTGAGCTCAGGCAATCCACCTGCCTCGGCCTCCCACAGTGCTAGGATTACAGGTGTGAGCCACTGCGCCTGGCCAACATCTGGATGGTTTCTACTTTTTGGCTGTTATGAATACTGGCATACAAGTTTTTGTATGAATGTGTGCTTTCATTTTTCTTGGGTATATTCCTAGAAATGGATAAGCTGAAATATATAGTAAATGTCTTTAATCATTTAAGGAAATTCAAACTGTTTTTCAAAGTAGCTATTTTACCTTCTTGCCAGCAGTATATGAGGTTCTAATTTTTCCATATCCTCATTAAAACTTATCTATCTTTTTTATTACAGTCATTCAAGTGGGTATGATCCACAGGTGATTTTTGGCATGCATCCTTGGTTTGAACTACCTCTTTAATTGGTTGAAGACATAATCCCATACTTAAATTTTCTAGATTAACCAACATCAAACATCCCTGGGGTCTCTGTGGACTCTCTAGATATAAATTCTGTTTGAGAATCAGTTATTAAGACTAAGAAAAATGAGATGCCTTTCTCAGACTTTCAAAACAAGACAGACATTTATATTCAAGTCAGGTTAATGTAATATTGTCAGAATAATCTCTTAATTAAAAAGTTGGGTCCAGTAATGAAGCATTGGCCCATACTGAATATTGCTTCCCTCTTCCTGGAATATAGGTTAAATTAGGCTAAAACAAGGCAGACTTGAACTTGTACAATAGTCTTTGAAAGGCATGGGATGCCTATGAAAGGACTGGAGTTTATAGACTACTTTTATGTATTCTGGCTCAACTTTTTTTCCTATCTACCACCTCCCTTAATGATTATCTAAGCCCAATGAAACAAAGTTTAGATTCCTGGGAAAATGTTCTAACTGATATACTCTAGGGATGGTTTTATCCATTTTAGTATATGTTCTACATCTGCCTCTCTACATCCATTTTCCACCCTTCACTTTGTCTGAATGCTGACTTTTATAGACTGGCTTCTATTTTTTTTTTCTTTTTTTGAGACAGAGTCTTACTTTGTCCCCCTTGGTAGAGTGCCGTGGTGTCACAGCAATCTCAAACTCTTGGGCTCATGCTATTCTCTTGCCTCAGCCTCCCAAATAGCTGGGACTACATACAGGTGCTCGCCACAATGCCCAGCTATTTTTTTTTTTTTTGCATTTTAATAATTTTATTGAAAGGTAAGTTGAATGTAAGGGTAAATATGCCAACTCAAAATTATGACTGACATATTCAAAATATTGAAATAGCTTAGCCTTTGGGGAAAAATGAAAAGTTATCCATAAAACATGGTTTACAAAAGTTAAGGATCAGATAATACTATGGTTCTTTGGCTTATTTTTCAGTGCTTATTTACCCATAACATGCCAAAATTGATTACAGCCATTCTGGATGGACTTAGGTTACACTTTGCATTGAACACCCATCTACAGCACTTCAACACTGTAGTTCTTCTTACAATCAATGACATGGAGAATCCTGAACCCTAGCTCAGCAACCTCATAATTACGAAGGTCCCTATTCATTTTTCTTAAGACTTTGTTTTGGCACAATAAGGGTGTTACTGAAAGTATATTCTTTTAAAATAAAGTTCTAAATTAGAAACAATGGCAATTGTATAAAAACAGTCCTTTATAAAAACTTCTGGAGTGTTAAATCTAGCCTGAACTTACTTTAGTGGGATAAAGCACGTTTTCAAAGTGATAATTTATTTTGAGTTACTCAGACAATAGAAACTAATTTTCTCAGCAGGATTAGATTGAGGCAATAGGTTTTATAAAAAAAGTTCATCATGGATACAAACATCATCTGTTTTTTTAGAAAAAATTATATTTAATTAAAGATAATTTAATAAATATGCCAAATTTTACTAGGTTTGTATTTTTGCTTTATATAAAATGCCCTAAAATTTAAATGCAATTTCCATACAGCAATAAAGTCCACATCTCTAGATTACCTATTACTAGCATTATGGGTATCAAGAAACCATTTACACTGCCTAGAATATCAAACCTTATTATGTCTTAAAAGTGCATTTGTGAAATGTTGGTTGTGATGTAAACCTCAAAATTTAACATTTAAACTAGGTAGATTACCATTTGGAATACCAACTAAATACAGTACATTGATTTAATACAGAAAGTTAGATCAATGTTATTAATGAAGATTCACAGTTTACCTTCCCAGGCTTGTCATTAGTATTTCACATATATGCTATTTTAGTTTTGATCTGCATGCTTCACAAATGAATTCAAATCTAAACATAATTCCACTACACCATAATGTTAATTAGGCAGCTTTCCCAAGTCTGAGATCATTACGCTAATCTAGTTGTGATGTTTTGAGGCTTCACAGCTTAAATCCATTATAACACTATGGAATCCATAGATCTTGTAGAGAAAAGCTTCAAGGAGGTTTTTGTTGCTGTAATAAGCTTATTTAAATAAACAAAGTCCCAACATATCAGAAGTCTGCCCAAAATAACAAAATTGAACAGTCCATACCATAATATTGATAATCATGTTAACTTTTAGTTTTGAATAGGAAAAAATAAATCTTACTGTGAGTTAATTTAGATGGCAAGGGTGTATATCGTATATTCAGCAACCAAGTTTACATGTTTATGCATACAATTACTTTCTAGTGGTCCAAGTGCTATGGCAGTGACATGTTATAGTATTGAGACACCCATCTGGAGATCATCTGCCATGTTATTTTTTCTTTAAGTACATATTGATTTTACTTACAAGCTAATAGTCTCAAATCAGTTCATATATGGTTCAAACTTTTGGTCCCATTGTCCTACTTGGCCCATATAACTTTAAATGAGCTGGAGTTTGGGACTACATACAATAAGATATGCAATAAAAAAACACCAGTGATACTGTTAAAATTCAGGCTATTAAGAAGGATGTGTTTCCTAAACTGAAAATCTAATGAAATGGCTAACATACATATCAGAGGATAATCCCTTACTCTTAGTGTTGTATTTTTATGTAACAAACTTCAAATATTAGCTGATTAGATCAGTGAAGTAATTTTCCCCTTTGCTATTTCAACTCCATTTTGTTTATTTTGAAGATAATAGTTTAAATCTTTAATTGTAACAGATAATTATAGCATTAAAAAATTTTATCTGGAGAGTAACAAGGAACCAAATTTACCAGTTAGGGAACCATTTCAGGAATTGTTGGGAGGTGACTTATCCTGTAGTAACTATGCTTCAGTTGCCGTGCAGTACGCCCAGAAACAATCCATTTCAACTTCTGAACATTTGGTTTGGAACACTTGTTTGATGAATATTCAGTTAAACACTTGGACACAAGCTCTTGCCAGAAGATCAAATCTCTGCCATTTATCTGTATATAAATGGTTAAGAATTAATGCTCAATTAAAACAAAAGCCCTACCATATATGATAATAAATGCAAATTTATTAACACACCTTTCTTCGTCAACAAAACTTGAGGATAGCTACTTAAGTTTCAAATAAACATATGACATCTCATTTTACTTCATGAGATAATACAAGTGGTTTAGTTTCTTTTATAGCTGTTAATAAGATTTAGGCTATCACTTTGACATACCTTGGAATGTTTCTGAAGACGTTCTACTCCTTCTGTTAACTCTATACACTTCTGTGCTTGGATCTCCAATGCAACGATAGACAATGCCAACACAGAAGGCTAAAAGAGATAACGTTAAAGTAAATGCAAAGTATAAAAATAGGTCTATATAAATAGGCTTAATCTTTATATAAAATATTTACCTTTGCTTTAGAAAACATGATCCTGCAATGACATGCCTTAAGTTGAGCTTCTAGTCTTTCAAAATTAAGGCTATTTTTCCTTTAAAAAGAAAATGCGATTTATATGTAGATAATATTATACCTTGGCAAAAGACATTTTTAGAAAAACATCGAAATCAATTTTTAGCGTGAAGCTTATGAACATTTATCATAGAAAGTGAATAGTAAAGGAATTCCCTTCCATCAGAGCCATTAACTTCTTCAATATATCTTCCATCAGAGCCATTAACTTCTTCAATATATCTTATGTTAGTTTTAAATGATTTGGGCCAAGAAAATAAAATGAACAGTGACATGCCACAAATGTCAACATTTATTTTCCTTTTACTAAATATTTCTGCATCTATGAAGATCCTCTTTTCTTTTTGGAAACAGAGTCTCACTTTGTTGCTCTTGGTAGAGTGCCATGGCTCATAGTTCATAGAAACCTCAAACTCTTGGTTCAGCCTCCCAAGTAGCTGGGACTATTGCTGCCTGCCACAACGCCTGACTATTACCCTTTTGATTTAGAGATGGGGGTCTCAGTCTGGCTCAGGCTGGTCTTGAACCTGTGAGTTCAGGCAATTCACCCACCACAGTCTCCCAGAGTGCTAGGATTACAGGCGTGAGCCACCACGCCCAGCGTTATATAAAAATTCCATAAATTTGGGTTAGATGATTATCTACTAAGAAATTGAAATCCTAAGAATTAGCCTTCATGAAGCTATTGACAACTGAAAATTTTCTTGCTTCTGCTAGCGAGTAAAGAAGCCATAGCTGTCATTTTACTTATTTTGGTTAGAATTTTATGAGGATATTGATTTTCTGCAATATCTATACAATACCATTCTGATTTCTACATCTCTTTTGTTCAAAATAAAGATCACATACCTTTCAGATGGTAAGGTCTCTTGAATGAGTGAATAAAAGAGTTGCAGAAATTGAAAGGCAGTGGTTGCTTTGACTTTCCAACACACCTTCTCCAACACAATCTTTTCCATTCTCATCAAGTCTGACACCGTGAACCTATACTGACTTATTCGGATCAAGTCAGTTGCCAGTGGTACATTCCTTTCCTCTTCTATTGATTTCACAGCCAGATAGAAGCAGCTTAGTCCAACACACCCAAGATGCTTGGGCTGTACCTAAAAAATAAATAAATAAAAAATAAAAACTCCCCAATAAGCCCATGTCTCTACTTTATTTCAATTAACATTAACAAAACACAAAGCATAATCTAGAACTCAGACCCAACATTATGAAAATGTACTTTTGAAGTACATTTCTCCACTTGTTTTTTAAACAATAAAATAAGTGGATTTAATAAGATCCACTTATACCTAAATAGCTTATTAAGCCTAGGAGGCATTCCACCTGGAACCAATTTTTGAGTAATCACACTAAGTTTCGGTATAATGTTTGGCTCAGCATAGAAAAAACTTTTAATTGTTCTTTACTATTGCAGAATTTTAAGCACAGTGTTCTAGTCTGTCCCAATAAGTTAACTGGTCAATAAATTATGTGAGGACTGAAACATTTTATAGCTTATTTACAAAACTTTCCAGGACACAGTATTTTTCCAGGCTGTTTTCTTTGTAGTAACATACATAAAACAGTTTCAAAATATTACAGCACATACTCAATACTTCTGCCTGAAAACTTTGGTTACCAATCTTTTCCATTTATTTATCATTTTACTAATGTCTTAAGCACGGTGAAAATTCCATCCAGTCTTTAAGTTACTTCCAGCTCCAGTAAAACTTTAAGAAGCATGTGACTAGGCTCAGTAGCTCACACCTGGGGATCCTAGCACTCTGGAAAGATGAGGCAGTAGGACTGCTTGAGATCAGGAGTTCAAGACCAGCCTGAGCCAAGAGAGCGCCAGCCCCATATACCAAGGGTGGCGAGTTCAAACCTGGCCCCAGCCAAACTGCAATAAAAAAATAGCCAGGTGTTGTGGTGGGTGCCTGTAACCGTAGCTACTTGGGAGGCTGAGGCAAGAGAATCACCTAAGCCCAGGAGTTGGAGGTTGCTGTGAGCTGTGACTCCATGGCACTCTACCCAGGTTGATAAAGTGAGACTTTGTCTCTACAACAAACAAAAAAAGGAGTGAGACCCTTTCTCTGTCAAAAATAGTAAAAATTAGCTGGGTGTGATCCTGTAGTCCCAGCTACTTGAGAGGTTGAGGCAGAAGGATTACTTGAGCCTCGGAGTTTGAGCTTTTGGTGAGCTATGACAATGCCACTATACTCTAGACAGGGTGACAGAGACTCTTTGGAACAAAAAATAAAAGCAGCTTTTTATCTGTTCTCAACCCCTTTAGCAGTATACTTATGCCTCTTTAAAGGCTTAATTTTTCTTATGACTTATGTGATCATTAGTGCAACCATCTTATTCTCACATAAGACTATTATACTTGAGGGACAGCTGTATAATATTCATTTGTGCAACATAGATCCAAAGGTATTGCCTACACATATTAAGTATCTAAAGAGTTATTTAATCAGTTTTTTAAAAAAGTTTCTAGGGTCACTCAATTCAACAAATATTGAGTTCTTTCTATACATATGATGCACTCTGTTATGTACTGAGGACTAAAATAAGAGTTTCATTCTAATTGTCACATTATCTTGTTTTCCTGCAGTGGCTATGGATATTCTGAGAAGGCAGATGTACTTTAACATTTAACCTATGAACATCTTATTTATCCAACACAGGGAACTAATTGCTCCTCCTTAAAAAAAAAAAAATACTCTTCTTGAGTGCATGCACACTGAAGGTGGAGATAGTGAACATAAGCAAGACTTGCCCACGTCTAAGGTTAAAACAATTAGAATTTTATGTATATGAGTAGTAATTAATATCTCTTAACTATAATCTAGCATTCTGCCTCTAATAAATTTCTTTAAATCTAAGAACATTAGTAAGTGGGCATATCCAACCTAAACAACAGCCAGCTATCCTACTGAGAGAGTGCAATTATTTGATATTAGACTATTTTTCATTTCAGAACTTAAGTCTAATAAATAATGTATCACCCTTAATTATAATTAGGAAGTATATTAATGCTATAGTACCCCAATTACCAGCCAAAAGCTGACAATTCCATACCCATTAAACAAAATTAAAAAATACTCAGGTTAATGCCTTAAACATACCTTCATTTTAGACAGGAATCTGTCCAGTAAATTCACAGCTAAAGAAAATGACTCCGTGTTGATGCCAAAGAATTGAGTTAGACTAAGAAGATCTTTCACTTCAAAGTCTCTGAGTCTGGCAGTCATTCTGAGGCCATTATCATGTGCAGATTCAATTAGTCTTAAGCCGCCGACCTTTGGCTGACATCTAGACTCCTGTTCCAAAAGGACATTCAGCTGGTGTAGCAGATTCTGAGAGTCAGTTGTTGTCAGTACCTCAATCATCTATATATAGAACAAAGCCCAGAAAGGAGTGTGAAAGTAGTTCTTCCTACTTTCCCTGGCCATCTTTGTACCGAGCCAAGAAGTGCTTTATATAATACAAGTCTCCCTCCCTCCAATTGCAAAGTGCTGTCTGTTATTTCTTTCTCTTCTACAAGTTGGTCACATCCGAAATTGTGAGTTCCTGACAGACAGGAACCATTCTGTCTGCCATTTTACAAAAAAATGTAAATCTTCAAGAAATACCTGTTTCACATGTTCACTGTTAATAGTTAACCCCGAAGAGACATTGTAAGACAGGATACCAAAACTTGAAATCAGATGGTAGTATGTATTCCGTCTGCCATATTTAATAATGTGAACTGTTGAAGTTACTTAATTTTACTTAATTCCTTATCTTTAAAGTGGGGATAAGGTTATTACTTACCTCATAGATTTGTGTGGGTTAAATGAAGTCACATAAGGAGATTAGCACATAGAGCAGGCACTTGAGTAAACATTAACAATACTCATTTTATTTCTACATTTGTAAAATCTGTCTCTTTGAATGGCTGTGACGATTAAACAAGATTTAAAGAGTGTAGCACAGTGCTTGACACACTATGCTCAATAATAGTAAGCTTTTATTGGTTTTAGGAAATGAAACTTAAAAGATGCCACGGAGCACCATGGTGGGGCGAGGCAAATGTTGCTAATTTAGTCTGCAAGACAAACCTACAAGTTTCATTAATTTAAGTGAGCACAACACATCTACGTCCCGGGCACAAACTAAGCCCGGGGTACACAGACGGTCCCTCTCTACACCAGTTTAAAGAAAGTAAGGCCTGGGATCTTTAAAGTTGACCATTTTGGAACCATTAACTTCAAGGGTCCGATTCTATCGCCCCTGGCTAGTTCCTGCGACTGCGCGGGCAAGACTCTAGAACACCTCAGGAGGACGGATGCGGCTCCGCCCCCACAGGCTCTGACTAGCCTGGGCTTGTGCTCAGGGAGAGTTAACCAAGGAAAACGGCGCGGGCCAGACCTACCCTTCATCCCGCGTCCCTAACTCTGCTCTCCACGCGCACCCGAAGGGCAACCCTGCAGCCCAGCTCACCTTGATAGTGCCTGCGGCTCCTCAGCGGTCACAACCCTCCCCGGGCCTGCTCTCACCTCACCCCACGATCAGATCCGGAGGCCTAGGAGGCAAGGGGACTCGCAGGCAAGAGAAGAGAGGCCCGGGGAGGGGAGCGTCCTGGGTGGAAGTCTCCGCACCACCGCAAAGATCACCCGGCCCAGGTCAGGGTCAGCTCGGAGCCAAAGAGACCGCGCCTGGCTTCCCGAGTACTATATTGGAGGGCGTGGCTTTCTCGCGAGGGAGGCCATCTTCATCGCCGATTGGTGAAGTTCTTTTGATGGACGATGTCTGAGGTCCATAAATGGAGGGTCCGTAGCGTAAGAAGGCTGGCCAATCAGCTCACACTTCCTGTTATCTGGAGCCAAATTCTCCGCCCCCTTGATACCACGCCCCTATCTCTTTCATTGGAGAGAAAGAGAAAAGAATCTTCTCATTCAACAGAGGCAGAACTAAACACTACACACCAACTCTAGCTCGGGTCAGGTCAGTTTGCTGCCAGCCAGATTGGCCAGGACATCATTCCAGAATGTACTGGGAGTTTTTGTTCTGTGCGGTTTAATAGTTGTACAGTGGTTTTGCCTTCTCTGTCTAAAAATTCAGTGACTAGTTTAAAAAAAAGAAAAAAAAGCTAAGCTTTGATTTTTCATTATAGAGAAAGAGGTGGTGGATTTTCTCTAGTGTGGTTTATCTTTGGAAATAAATTTATCTTTGCCTTTTTTTGGCTTTTGGTATAATTTGTCAAATAACGGAATTGAACTGTGTAATTTCTTCGTCCTCTGCTAAGTTCCTGAATTTTCATTTTTAAGAAAATTTAAAGAGAAAAGTTGGTATGATTTTCAATGGCTTAAAATGAAAGGTGAGTAGCAGACTGTTAAGACAAATATATAGGGAAAATCATTGTAGTAAGTATGAACCTCATGTAACAGAACCGGGTGTGATGCATTATTACTATTTTTATTTACTGTAACTAAATCTCTACGTACCTCGTCTATAAGTGGGAAAATAATTACCCTGAACTCTTACTACACTCCCTCTTTTTCTCATTCTCTTTGTCACAAGTGAGAAAAATTTGTTATTAAAAGGGTCTGAGAAAGGGTGCACAGGGAATCAGTTCTTAGTTTTTATGAATCATACAGTAACTGGATGTCTCTGTTCTCACGACCTATTCCTTTTCAGTGTCTGTGGGCTTTGAAAAAATAAAATATGAAAAGTTTTCTGACACCTCTGTTGTTGGCCCTGTCATGTACTTAGCTGAGGCAATGTCACAGAACAAAGCCTTGCAGTGCCTGCAAAGAGGTGGAGAAAAAAGGGAAGGAAAAACAAGGTAGAAAATGTTAATATTTCCGGCTCGGCGCCTGTGGCTCAATGGGCTAAGGCGCCAGCCACGTACACCAGAGCTGGTGGGTTCGAATCCAGCCCGGGTCCACCAAACAACAATGTCGGCTGCAACCAAAAAATGGCCGGGCGTTGTGGCGGGCGCCTGTAGTCCCAGCTACTTGGGAGGCGGAGGCAGGAGACTCACTTGAACCCAGGAATTGGAGGTTGCTGTGAGCTGTGATGCCACAGCACTCTACCAGGGTGACAGCTTGAGGCTCTGTCTCAAAAAAAAAAAATTAATATTTCAAAATAATACCTCAGCTGCACAATCATGTTAAAGAAACTGGGGCTCAAATGGGGATGGGACATTGGTCTCTCTTGAAAACAAACTTCCCAAATGCATATAACCTGGCAATTTATAACATTTAGAAAGCAATTTTATTTTAAAAATATTTTTTCTATAATGTGTGAGTTTACAGATGTATGTGTTTTTCTTTAGGCTTTTTTGTTCCTAAAGTTAGGAACAAAACAACTTAAAAACCACAAAGTCTTTAACAATGAAAAGCATACACAAGTTTACTGATATATGTAAATTAAGGATTAAATTCTAACCCCCAAATTGCTCTGTGGACTAGGCCGAGGGAATTTCAGAGAAATCTTAAAAAACTGAGTTCCTAGCCAATGATAGGATGGGAAGTCAAACATGTCTCATTATACCATCTCCCTTTTATGTTTTAGACACAACAACTGACCAATATTAATGTTAAAATACAAAGTTTTTTTTTCCCCTCTAGCAGCTAAATAAGTATTGGCCTCAAGATAAGCCATATTAAGACAATTTGCAGCTCATCCACCTCCAGACACTCATCCACAATTCACAAATATAGGACAAGAAACTGTTTTCAGTAACTTTCTCCTGATAAGGTGCTCACTAACCATAGACTGATTCTGAGCCTGCTCACTTGAGTG
Source organism: Arctocebus calabarensis (assembly GCA_963573935.1). Lineage (NCBI taxonomy): Eukaryota > Metazoa > Chordata > Mammalia > Primates > Lorisidae > Arctocebus > Arctocebus calabarensis. The sequence goes on along the minus strand of CAUYON010102758.1, from coordinate 4,451 downwards.
CCTCTGTGTCCTAAAAAAATAAAAACAAAACAAAAAACACTTTTGATAGAGCCTAATTATAATACATTGAATTGTTAAGTCTCCACTCCTAGGTGAACATGGGTGTTACATAACATGCATAATTGTTCAATCTGCATGTGTCAGATCCACCTGAATTGTAACTTGCTGAATATGTATACTTGGCCAACCTGATCTGCTTAAAGTCCCATTTTACTCCTCCTTCTCTCTGGTCTTGGGTTGCAATAAACATTCTGATACAGATATCTTTGTTATAATCTAATTTTTGGTCTTCTGGATATGGCAGATCTATTTTTAGATTTTTAAGTATTCTCCAGATATCTTTCCAAAAGGACCATAGTAGTTTGCATTCCCAAAGGGAGGGGGTTTTTGAAGTGCTACTATGACTCCTGAACTGAGTTTGAGAGATTTAACTAAGTGAAGAATCTGGTGCAGAGGACATTCCAGACAAAAGTAACATCATGTGCAAAATCACAGTGGAAGGAGAAACTAAACTGATCTCTGCAAATGAAATATAGATTATTCTCCATTCTAAAATATGGAGGATATTGAGGGGAGTGGTCTAGCAATGAAAGTGGGGAGAGAAGCAGTTGCATTTTGAAGGGCCATGTATAAGCTATATACCATTCTTGAAAATTTGGGCTTTTTCCTGCAGACTTTGAGGAACCAGGTATGGAATTAAAAAAAAAAATTTGAATTTTTTTGAGACAGACTATCATTTCATCATTCTGGGTAGAGTGCTATGGCATCATCATAGCTCACAGCAACTTCAAATTCTTGGGCTCAAGAGATCCTCTTGCCTCAGCTCCCAAGTAGCTGGGACTATAGTTATGTGCCACCACGTTTGGCTAATTTTTCTATTTTTAGTAGAGATGGGTCTCAGGCTTGTCTTGAATTCCTTGAATTGCTGAGTTCAGGCAATCCACCCACCTTGGCCTACCAGAGTTCTAGGATTACAGGAATGACCCAACTCACCTGGCCCCAACTGTGGAATTTAAAGAGAATGCCACAATTTGATGTGTGATTTAGAATGACCCTTGGGCATTGGGGTGAAAGTTGGAGAGGGGGAGGCCACGACTGCAGGCAGGAGCAACAGTTAAGATGCCGTTGCCTTAACCTAGGAAAAATTTGAGACGGTTGAACAGAGGGGATAAGAGTGGGAACTGTGAGAAAGTGTGGATTTAAGGGAACTTTGAGGGTAGACTGACAGACAATGGTCACTTAGCGGAGCAAAGAGTTATATCTGAGTTCTGGTTTAACCAAAATGTTGAGTGGAGTTTGTATCATGTATTATCAAGGAACACAGAAAAAAGACCAGGATTGCTGGAGGAAAACTGATTTTGAAATGCCTGGCTAGGTACCCATAGCTCAGTGGTTAGGGCGCCCACCACATACACCAAGGCTGGCAGGTTCGAACCCAGCCCGGGCCTGCTAAACAACAATGGCAACTACAATAACAACAAAAATATAGCCGGGCATTGTGGCACCTGTAGTCCCAGCTACTTGGGAGCCTAAGGTACGAAAATCGCTTAAGCCCAAGAGTTTGAGGTTGCTGTGAACTGCCATGCCATGGCACTCTACTGAGGGCGACATAGTGAGACTCTTGTCTCAAAAAAAAAAAAAAAAAAAAAAAAAAGGAAAAGAAAAGAAAACGCCTGAGGGACTTCCAGGTTGAGATGTTTATAAGGCAGCAAGGGAAACATTTGGTACTGCAGATAGCTTTGGGTCTCATTGGAATATAAGAGGTGATTTGAATAATGGAAATAGATCAGTTAGGGAAAGTTGAAGGTGATAAATCTGCAATCAGTATCTAGGGAAGACAGATACCTAGGATCTGAATATCAGTATCTGAAAGTAATCTAGGAGAGAAGAGAGGGAAGAGGGAAGCCAGAAGAGAGGTTGAAACTAGGAGAAAGTGTTTCATAGAGAGAGTGAGCACCAGTATCTGAAGCTGAAGAAAGGATATAATGAAGCTTAAACAAGAAAGAGAAAACAAAACCAATGACTATGCATATGGCTCTTGCAAGGAACTTGATTATGAGCAGTAAAGGCAATGGCCAGATTGCAGACATGATAATAAAAGATTTTACTTGGCAAAAATGAGCTACACTTGTGCCTGTTTAAATAGTTGGGAAAGAACCAAAGAGAAAAATATCTGATTACTGAAACAATCTGAGGTCTCACATGACATTAGTCTAGTCGATTCAATGATAGTAGTCAATTTACATTCAGTCAACTATATTGTTATAGTTGTTATAGAAACTTCTAGTCAATATTTACAGACTGCAATGAAGGCAAACATAAAAGAGCAGAAATTCCACGTATTTAGCATGTTTACAATTCTCTGGATAAATGTTAAGAATTATCACAAGAATTATAAACGTTTATGTTTTCTGTAAGTATTGTATATGCATAATTTTCAGTTTCAAATTAGTCTTAGGACTCTATTGGACTTAAAATTTAGTCTCATTTGCCAATTTTAGAATATTTGCATTAGTGTTGAAATAAAATTAATAAAAAATATATTTCATGAATATATATGTAGCGAAATAAAATGCCAACAACTCATTAATTTGTTCAAGCCTTTTAAAAATGTTTGGCTTTTACACGCAATAAAGATGGTTCCAGTCCATGAACCCCTGTATCACTCTCCTCTGAAGAAACCCCAACTGCCCCCTTCTATCATCACCCGATTCAGCAGGAAGCAGTTAGATTGAGTCTTCGCCCCTTTTCCCTAACAGCAGTTGGAGTTTCTACTCAGAGAGGGAGAATTGATGCAGGACAACTGGCGCCCTAGTCAGCTCAGCGGGGCTGGCGGATCTTCTGCCTCCTCCTTGGCAGTGTCGGTGGTGTGCCAGCCAGCTGAAGAGCCAGCGGGCTGGATGATAGGCAAGGAGGGGTACCTCCAACCTCCACCAGAGGCTCCAATTGCCAAAAAGGCTGGACAACTACTGAGGTTACACCTGTGCCTTGGCGTCTCCTTCACTTCACACTTAGGACTAAATGTGGAACCCCCATCTCCTATGACTAGGTCAATTTCTTATGAATTTTCTAGGCCTCAATTCCATGAAAGGACTGTATCCATTCATTGATACATTCATTCACCTTGCCCCTGGTGGAAGGGACTGTATTCATTTGTTTCCTGACCAAGGAACCCATACACCTATATATACCCTGAGACTATAGGCCTAAAGGAGGAGATGGGGAATGACTGGGAGAGAAACGGAGAGAGGTTCTCTCTCCCCTCTAGAATTCTCTCCCTCTACCAGGAGCCTTAATGGTTTCTGTATTGTTTTCTGTGAATAAATTCTGTCTTACAAAAAAAAAAAAAAAATACTCTCTATTCAACAAATAGTGCTGGGTGAACTGGCTAGCGACCTGTAAGAGGCTGAAACTGAACCCACACCTCTCACCATTAACTAAAATAGACTCTCACTGGATTAAAGACTTAAATTTAAGACAGGAAACTATATAAATTCTAGAAGAAAGTGCAGGGAAAACTCTTGAAGGAATCGGCTTGGGTGAATATTTTATGAGGAGGACTCCCCAGGCAATTGAAGCAGTATCAAAGATACAATACTGGGACCTGATCAAATTAAAAAGCTTCTGTACAGCCAAGAACATAGTAAGTTTAGCAAGCAGACAGTCCTCAGAATGGGAGAAAATATTTGTAGTTTATGCCTCCAACAAAGGTTTAATAACCAGAATCCACAGAGAACTCAAACGTATTAGTAAGAAAAGAACAAGGGATCCTATCTCAGGATGGGCAAAAGACTTGAAGAGAGACTTCTCTAAAGAAGACAGGTGCACAGCCTACAGACACATGAAAAAATGCTCACCACCCTTAATCATCAGAGAAATGCAAATCAAAACTACTTTGAGATATCACCTAACTCCAGTAAGATTAGCCCACATAACAAAATCCCAAAACCAGAGATGTTGGCGTGAATGTGGAGAAAAGGGAACACTTCTACACTGCTGATGGGAATGCACACTAATATGTTCCTTTTGGGAGGATGTTTGGAGAGTACTTAGAGATCTAAAAATTGACCTGCCATTTGATCCTATAATTTCTTTACTAGGTATATACCCAGAAGACCAAAAATCACATTATCACAAAGACATCTGTACTAGAATGTTCATTGCAGCCCAATTCATAATTGCTAAGTCATAGAAGAAACCTAAGTGCCCATCGATCCACGAATGTATTAACTAATTGTAGTACATGTATGCCATGGAATGTTACGCAGCCTTAAAGAAAGATGAAGACTTTGCCTCTTTCATGTTTACATGGATGGAGCTGGAACATATTCTTCTTAGCAAAGTATCTCAAGAATGGAAGAAAAAGTATCCAATGTACTCAGCCCTATTATGAAGCTAATTTATAGCTGTTGTATGAATGGTATAACCCAACTATAACACAAGAATATAGG
>CAUYON010102756.1:0-99844 GCA_963573935.1 Arctocebus calabarensis | reverse complement strand
AGAGTATCAATGTCTTTATATAGTGATCAAGAAAATGCCATGAAGGCTATATGTAACAGTATGATCAAAACATTTCTGAATGTATATGAATCGTGCCCTATGATTGCACCAATGTACAGAATTATGATTCAATAAAATTATAAAAAAAAAAAGAAAAGAAAGAGGTGAAATAAAGAAGAGTTTTTTGTAAACTACGCAATAAAAGTTCACCTCAAGGCTGTAAACACAAAATAAACATTAAAACTGTGAGACAGAAACATATAGATAAGGAGAATACAAAATGAAAGGAGAACTCACGAATGTTTAAATGTTTTTCAAGAGAAAAAAATTATAAAAAAAATTCTAAAGCAATAATGAACAATTCGGGAAAACTCAATTGTACTAAAACAAACTCATCTCAAAGAAATAAAACAAATCACAAAGTAAAAACAAAATCACAAAGTCGATGAAAATAGTAATGCAGAGGACATGTTAAATTAGATATATTCATAAGGGCTTAATTTCATAATCCAAATGAAAAGAATGCTTTTCAGAATATACAAACTATCAAAGTTTCCTGAAAAGAAATTGTATCTTGAATAAAATAATAAAGAGGGAAGGAAATGCACCCAAGGCTTGGCAGTGATTTTGGTCAAGAGTAAGAAGGAAACAAGCAAGGTGTAAGGAAAAGGATTTATTTTATATGAAGCAGTCAGGGACATTCTCTCTCAGGCTATCAGTTGATAACAGATTATAAGATTGCAGGTAAATTGTTAATTCATATTTAATTATGTCACATACTTTCAAGTTTGTCCAATGGACTTTAGGAAAATATGCATTGTTATTTTAAGGCTTATTCTCTTTGGAGAGTAATCCTAATTAAAATTTAGGATTTGACACAAAATGTTTAACATTTCTTTTGCATAATGGTATTTTTTGCTTTTTGATAAACAATAATAATGGTATCATATAGTTTAACAATAGGAAAATAATCCTACAAGTTTTATAGGAAAAGAATGAAAAATGTTAAATTTGCTATCATTGGATGATAGGAATCTGGTTGACTCTTTACCTGTTTTTATTATTTTGTATTTACCTCTATACTACCATAAATATAATTTATATAATCAGAGAAAATATTAATATAAACACTATTTGAAAAATAAAATTTCCTAGTAAAAATAGAAGTACCTACAGAAGAAATAAAACATCTAAAAAACTATAATTTATAGTTATCCAAAATATTTTCATTCTTTTTTTTTTTGCAGTTTTTTGGTCAGGGTTGAGTTTGAACCCACAACCTCTAGAATATGGGGCAGTGTCCTACTCCTTTGAGCTGCAGGTGCCACCCTATTCTCATTCTTTTAAAGTTACCTTTTATTAAATAATTTAATGCATTATAAACCACAAGTGTGTTTTTCTTTTTTGAAGAAAAAAATTTAGGCCAGGTATGGTGCCTCACATCTATAACCCTACCTCTCTGGGAGGCCGAAGCAGGAGAATTGATTGAGCTCTGTAGTTCAAAACCCGTCTTAGCAAGAGTAAGACCTTGTCTCTTAAAAATAGAAAAAATTAGCAGAGCATGGTTGCTCATGCCTGTAATCCCAGCTACTCAGGAGGCTTAGGCAAGAGGATCACTTAAACCCAGGAGTTTGAGGTTGCTGTGAGCTATCAATTATGGCACTCTAGCCTGGACAATAGATTAAGAGCCTATTTCAAAAAAAGGAAGGAAGGAAGGAAGGAAGGAAGGAAGGAAGGAAGGAAAGAAAGAAAGAAAGAAACTAAGAAACTATAGACTAGGTGGCTTAAACCACTGACATTTATTTCTCACATTTCTCAAGACAGGGAAGTCCAAGATCGGGGTGCCAGCAGGTCTGGTTTTGCTGGCCTGTCTCCCAGCTAGTACACAGCTGCCTTCATGTGTGTCCCCATGGCCTGTCCTCAGTGCACCAAGGAAAGAGAGAAGAGAGAAGAAAACACCTCTCTCTCTTCCTGCTCTCAGAAGGGCTCTAATCCCATCACGAGGGTCCTATCCTCATAACCACATCTAAACCTAGTTACAATTACCTCCTAACAACACATCTTCAAATGCCATCACCCTTAGGCTTCAATATATGAGTTTTAAAGTGACATGCACATTTTCCCCATAGCATGAGCCAGCCCAGAGCTTAGCTTTCTCTTGCTGCCTGTAGGCCTGCATAGTTTCACTGGGTCTTCATACTGTGTACTCAACAAAAGGTAAACTTCAGAAGGAAGGAAACAAGAGACAGACTCCAGCTGTGGATGCAGAAGCCTTTCCCCTTCTCACCACTAAGACCAGAGAGCTGATAGTTGGATGTCCTTTCTCTTAGAGCCATTTTACAGAGGGGCATTGTGATTTGCTTTGAGGGAGCCCAGTCCTAAAGTTGTAACAATCATTTTCTTTCTCCAGCTTCCTCTGTTAAATGGTCCAACAAAGAAAGGTGACATTTGCTGTAAGATTCAGAGATTCCTAATGCCTCAAGTTGCAGTACTATCTTCTTTGCAAAACAGGGACTGACAGCTCGGCGTCTGTGGCTCAAGCGGCTAAGGCACCAGCCTCATACACCTGAGCTGGCGGGTTCAAATCCAGCCCAGGCCCACCAAACAATAATGATGGCTGCAAACAAAAAATAGCCGGGTGTTGTGGCGGGTGCCTGTAGTCCCAGCTACTTAGGAGGCGGAGGCAGGAGAATCACTTGAGCCCGGGAGTTGGAAGTTCCTGTGAGCTGTGATGCCACAGCACTCTACCCAGGGCGACAGCTTGAGGCTCTGTCTCAAAAAAAAAACTAAACTAAAAAAACAAGGACTGAGCTATATAAACCTTGGAGACTGCTGGGATTTGCCTGAGTCTCTCCAAAAAGTAGGCTGAGCTCTGCACTCGTGGGGTAACTGCTGCTGCCTCTAAAATAACCCCACAGCAGTAGTCAGGGTCCAGGGATCATGGGGCCCAGACCATTCTGGACTCTAGCTCCCAAATGATAAAGGCTGTCACATTTCGAGGACTTACCATGTACTAAACATTATGTTAGGAACTTTACACACGGAATGTGAGTGTCCCTAGGCCTCATCAGTGTATGGTCACACTGATGGAAATAATCCAGATTTCTGTGTTCTCCGCACCCCAATAACTTGTACAGGATTTAGCAGTCCCTCGACGTCTCCCTCAGGGCTTTGTGGAGGCCTCATATGTGGTCACCTGCTTTGCTGCCTTTACTTCACACTCCTTGTTAATATCCTCTCTGTCTGTAAGCACTGGGAAGATGGCCCTATGCCCATGTCCTTGCACCTGGAGTGCTCCGTAGAACCATCATTCTGCCCAAAGGGCTAACCCTAACTAGTCCTAAAGCTGCAAACCCTCAATCACGTCACCATCTAGGCTGTACCACAAATGTCCTGTTCCCTACAGAAAGAGGTAGAAGGACTCTTACCTCCATTCTGTGCTTTAAATAAAAAAACCTTGGTTCCTAGATCCCAAAGCAGAACTGCTGGTCCAAAATCTAATGGCAACTTCAGCTTCCTGGTAAGGCTCAGACTGATCCCAGGCCCAGGCAAGAGAGAAAACCTTTCTATCCCCTCCAGGTATCCTTGGCTATATAACAAACTACCCTCAAACTCAATGGCTTAAAATTAACACCTATATGTTATTTTTCACAAATCTGTGGGTTGACCAAGCAGCTCTGCCAGTCCTGCTCAGGTTTCTTGTGTGACTGTTGCAGTCATAGACAGATGGCAGCTGGAGCTGGTGGCTGAAGCTCCTGGCTAGGGCTGGTACACCTGAGGTGGCTTTGCTCATGCTTTTCTGCTTCAGTGGGCACCTCTGTCACTCCGCATGGTCTTCCCACGTGACTAGTTTGCATTCTTTTTATGACACCTGCATCTCAAGAGTGAACATTCCAGCAAGGAGGAAGTAGAAGTCTCTGGTTCTATAAGATCTAGGCCCAGAATGAGCATAGCTTATATCCCCTGCATTCAGTTACTTACAGTAGGCACAAATCAGCCAGGATCTGAGAAGAGAGAAAGTAAGTCCCACCTGCTGAAGGGAATGGTCGCAAAGACTATGTAGCCATCTTTAACAGAGTACTATCCCCCAGTTCTTGAGGCTGTTCCCAAAGAAATGATCTCTCTTGTGGGTTCCCTTTTCTTCGTTTTCTCAGATAAGCTGAGCCAATGAACAGCAGAGAAACTGATGACTTTGCATAAAGCAATCTCGGTTTCGGCTCAAGGGGGACCCCTCCACTGATCTCTTCTTGCTTCAATCCAACAAGGCAGGTTTTGTCATCCTCCAATTTGTAGACGAAAAAACTAAAACTCAGAGAACATAAGTGATTTACTCAAGGTCACGGCTATTATGTGGCCAACCCAGGGCCCCACTCAGATCAGCCTAACTCCAAAGCCAAGACTCTTCCTGTCACCTCTCTCTGCCAGGTGTCTCTCTGGGTCTCAGTTACCTCCAATGTAACACAATAAGCAAGAGACAGAATAACTTTCAAGGGCTGTTTTACCTCTAAAATTGTATAATCCTTCCCCACCTACCACTTCCCTGAAGAAACACATCTTTTCCTACTGCGTTTGCTACATTTCTGTATCTCTGTTGACAAGATTTTGACCCCATAGGATTTGTTTGTGTCTTGCACTATTTTTAAAAACTCCAAATGGCTCTTATGAAAAGGTCTTTCAGATTGTGGTGGAAGATAATTAACATCTAACAGCCCTCCCCAGGCCCATAATCCCCTTTGAGTATGCAGTATTTTTCCTGCCAGCTGGGAGGTGTCAAAGGCAGGAGTTTGCAAGGATTCACTCCTCCCATCAAAGCTTCCCATGACTCCCCCATAGCCCTCAGAACAAAATCTAAACTCTTGACATGGCATCCAAGGCCCCGCAAGATCTGATCTGCCTCTCCAGCCTCATCTCACACTGACACCCTCTCAGTGTCCTGTGGGTGCCTCATGTCTCTGTTTTGCTTGTTGCCATTGTCTAGGAGGGCTCCCTCCCACCCTCCTGCTCCTGTTAACTCATACGCATTCTTGGAGACACAGTGTCTGTACCACAGAGCAGGCATGCCCTACAAGTCTGCCTCTCTTGACTCATTACTTTGTGTTGAAAGTAATTATATATCTATGTCCCTTCCCCTGAAGATGTGAACTCCCTGAAGACAGAGATTGTGTTTTATTCTTGGTAACATCAGCTTCCTGCACCAGTACAGTATCATGCATAGAGTAGGCAACCTGAGAATAGTTGAAATGAACACAGATCAGAACAAGCTGCAAACCCTGTTAGGGCAAGTCTTCATTTGTGTCATTCACCACAAAATCCCCAGTGCATCACACACGGCAAAGGCTCAATAAATGTTTGCTGCCCTTGCTGGACTGAGTCTCCTTATTCATTGCCTGGTATCTGGATCCTCCTCAGTCTTCAAACAACTGTCGCAGTTCTCTGTTTTCCCACTTCTGCTCCTGGGGCCTTGAAAGAGTCCGTAGGACAGGACTAGATGTTGTGCCATAAGCAATTGTAAAAATGGACACAATATGTGAAATCGCTGTTTTCTGATTTTGGACAAAAGGCAACACAAAATTATGATTTCCAAGAGAAGGGAAACAAACAACATGAGCCACATGGTTGTCCCAGCTTTCAGCTTATAGGAACTTTATGATACTCCAGGGAAGGAGAGTTCAAACACAAAACAGCCGTCACTGTAGGTTAGGGCCACTTAAAGTCTAGAGTTTGTGGGGACTAGAGGAAGAGAGCTCTACAAATCCGTACTGAAGTCCTCTTGGGTCTCTGATCAGTCAGTAAGCTTCACACATGCAGGGAAGGACTCTGTGTGACTGAACAAAGAACCAGCACCCTGGGCAAAATGTTGTCACCTCATTCACTACTTAATGTTGCAAGTAATTATTTATTTAATTGCTGGGAAATAAAACAACTGCCAAGCAGCTGCACTCTGAAGCTCATACAAACTGAGAGACTTTTTTTAAGTTCCAATTTTCCAGAATAGAAAGACCTTGTTAAACCCCCTAGACTTCCAGGAGGGACTACAGAAAGACCATGCTTTAGGAATAAGGTTCATCTAGACATGGTGTAGAGACTACTTTAGGCCTTCTAATAAAGCTTAAAATAAGCCTTGAGAGGATCATGCTGATCTGCAAGCAAACTGCCCACCTGAGCAAAAACTCAACACTTTTAAGAAAAACAACAAAACCCAGACCCTAAACATCCTAACATCCATAATATACAATGTGTCGTCCAAATTACCATGCATGCAAAGAAGGGTGGCATGAGGCTCATACAGGATAATAATTAGTGGATAGAAACAGTAATCATAGAGATGTTGAAATTAGCAAATGAAGAATTTACAAATGGCTGCTATAGATATGTTCAAGGAATTAAAGAAAAAAACAAACCTAATAAGTGAGGGAATAGAAAATCTCCATAGAGAAACAGAACCAAATGGAAATTCTTAAATTGAAAAATGTAATATCTGAAAAGTTTACTGATGGGTTTAACAGAAGATTATACATGGTGGAATAAGAGATCCATGAACTTGAATACAGGGCAGTGAAAACTATCCAAACTGAAGCAGAGAGAGAAAAGAAGGGCTGGGGAGCGGGAGGGGGCAGGAAACAGAGCTTTAGTGACCTTGGGACAGGACCTAGTGGTCTAATATGTAATTAGAGTTCTGCACAGAGAAGTAAGAGAAAGATGAGGACAGCACAAATATTTGATTAAGTATTTTGCCTAATTTAGAGTAAACTAAGCCCATAGATCCAGGAAGCTTAGCAAATCCTAGGAAGAATAAACACAAAGAAAACCATAACAAAATTACTGAAATCATTAATAAAGAGAAAATCTTAAAAGCACCTAGAGAAAGATATGAATTCCCAGTATTCCATAAACTGGTTTCTCCTATGATTCTCTTTTGTCCTCTAGACTCCCCTAGTGCTTTATTTTCAGATCCCCTTTGATTCCATCTTGGCTGTAATTTGCATCTATTCCCAGTCTTCTTAATGAGGCTTTGAACTTTTTGATGTGTGGGAATCCATCTTGCTTTGAGGCTATTGCAGCATATTGGAAGTCCTTGCAATAGTCATTGCTCAATGAATGAATTGCACAGATGAATGAAGTACACGATGAATACAGATAAGAAAACAGGTTGGTTATCAGATCCTGGGCATCTTAAGCAAGCAATTGCCAAGAAGCAGTAGGACCCAGATCATCACACAAGAGAATGATACCTACCCTTTCAGAATCATAATATTTAAAACCACAATTTATTGAATGCCCATTGCATGCCTGGCACTGGGGTAAGCCATTTATACACACCTAATTAAAGTTTTATAATAAGAAGCCCAAAGAGCAAATAGTAAGTAAATTGCCTTCAGTCACAGATAGTAAATGATGTCATAGGATGGGTTATCCCCTCAAGATTGATTTCAAAAGCTGAGCTTTCACCCACTTTACTCCCTACTTAGAACCCATTTCTTAATCTATACTTCTAAACCTCTAAGTTTTGCTCATGTTATCCCTTCTGCCTATTATGCCCTTTTTCTCATCTACCTGGTGAAGTCCAATTCCTGCTCAAGATTCATATCCAACACTATCTTTGGCAGGAAAAATGACTTCACACACCACTATGAATCCAGGAGGCAGGGCCCATACGGTGTAGCCATGCTGGTTTAAGCCATGGGACTCCTGAGATGAATGAAATATGTTTTCTGTCCTAAAGGCACACACAGTTCAATCAGAGAAAGAGCCCTGTGACAAATGAGATCAGAAAAGGAGAGAAAGCAATGCTAGGGACACGGAGGACATGAACCAGCCTGGAGTGGTCAGAGAGGGCTTCCTGGAAGTCTTAAGGGCGTGAGGATTGGACAAAGAATAAAATACCAATGTGTCTGCATTAGAAGACACAATGGCAGAGAAGTTGGGGTCGGTGGGATGGTGGGGAAAAATTCCTCTTACAAGCCGCTGGCTCTCTTCAGCCTCTCTCTCTAGCAAGGTTTTTCATATCTGAATTCTTGTTCTTTTCCTAAGAGAAGTCTACATCTGCAGTAACTCTGACTCCTGTTTACCGCATGTACAAAGAATTAAATTCCTTTTGAATAGATCTGCCTTAAGAGTGAAAAGTTAATGACCCACAATTTTTCAAATTTAAGAGAAATCCACAGTTGTCTCAGCTTTATAGCTTGGTATTAGTGGATAATCAAACACAACTATTTCCTCAAAAATAGAGCAGGGTTCCCCTCCACCCCCACCTTCTCCCTTGCTCTTCCCAGCTGCCTCACCAGGCAGTGGCAGAGGGTAGGGGAGCTGATATTTTGCCTGAGTCCAGGCCCACATTGCTCTTTTTATTCTAAACTGTATAATTAGCCCTTGTAGACAGAGGTTAATTTCCCACTGTGAATTCCCTACCAAAATAGCCCAGGTCCTGGGGGAAAGCAGAGGAGAAATTGCTTCCAGGTGCCAACTGGTCTACCTGCCTGGCTGTGCAAGGCCACGTGGGGAAGTGGAAGGAGCAGGCACTTTGGCAGCCTACCGACCAGGGTTTGAGCTGAGCTGTTTACTAGCCAAGTGCCCTGGGGCTGGGGGTCTGCTCACAGGCTTCAGTTTACCCATCTGTAAAATAGGAATAACACCACCTATCCACCAGGGTAAGAGACATGATGGACTTGGCACGATATTCATGTAACGAATGCTGCTCTTCCCCTTGGTTGTGTGGCACAACCCTGCCACCATCTGCTCCCTTTCTGAGGCCTTCAGGTCACCTACCTCCCAGATGTTCCTCTCTATCAACAATAATGCATACTTTTTTTTTAACCTCAACAGGAATATGAGTTCAAATGAGAACTAGATAGAGACATTTTTAAACTCAACTTTTAAGTATTTTATCAGAGCTTCTCAGGAGGGCTCCACTGGCATTGGAGATAATTTTAGCATTCCTGGCTTCAGGATATTAAGTGCTAACAGCAGCCTTCTTAGACTTTGAGGCAAAAACAGCCTCTGCACAGCTCCCACCACACTCAGGACACACAGGCACCCCATGGCCCATGTGAGAAACCACTGCCGTGTGGCAATGTGACCTCACCTGTGCAGAGTGTGTCATCTCTGCATCCTGCATCTTAAAAGCATAGCAATAGAACAGGTGTTCGGATGTAGAGCATTATTGTTAATATGTATGTTTAATGTCTTTTCTTAATTATGCTGGTAATATATGGCAGTTGAAAAAGTCAAACAATAGAGAAGTGTGACAAGTTGGAAAAAATGGAAGTCCCCAGTGTTAACATTTTAAACATGTATGTTTTTATTATAAAAGTAATAAAGTTCCACAGTTAAAAATTCCAGCATTGCTAACAAGTATAAAATGAAAAGTAAACGTCCTTAGCATTTACCCCATTCTGTCATTAATAGTTTTATAGATATCTTTCCAGAAATTTCTTCTTTGTTTGTTTGAGACAAAGTCTCGCTCTGTCGCCCCTGGGCAGAGTGCCGTGGTGTCATAATTCACAGCAACCTCAAACTCTGTGGCTCAAGTGAACATCTTGCCTCAGCCTCCCAAGTAGCTTGGACTATAGGTGCCTGCCTAATTTTTCTGTTTTTAGCGGAGATGGGGTCTAACTCTTGCACAGGCTAGTCTCAAACTCCTGAGTTCAAGCAAATCCACCCATCTGGCCTCCCAGAGTTCTAAGATTAAAGGTGTGAGCCACCACACTCGGCCTCTAGAAAATTCTATACAGACTCATCTATGTATGTGTACTCTTTCCAAATACAAACGGAATTTTATGCTTTATTTGCTGTTTTGCACATTGCTGTCTTTTTTTCACTGAATAATACTTGCAGGTTATTCTCTAGCAGCACATTTAGATCTCTCGTATTATTTTTCATAGCTTTGAAATATTCCATGCAATAGGGCACCTATTCCTGTCCTCACTGTTACAAAAGGTGCTGCCATGGAGGTCGTTGTTTGTGCCAGCTGCAAAGTCCTGTGGTCCAATTGTTGCCAGTGGCAATAAGGTAGAAATTCGGCACAGGTTGGGGGACACACCCAGGAGAGACTGGAGAACACATGACAGCAAGCCAGAACACCTGACTCAGCTTAGTCCCTCTGTCTAAGCTGGGACCTTGAGCAGGCCTCTTCACCCTATAGTTCCCTCAACTATAGAATTAGGGGACAGGACAAAATGCCTCCTATACCTCTAACTTGTCTGTGAATCTGAAACTGAGTTCCGAAGTGATCCTGGGATCCAGTGAAGGAGGCAAAGTACAGACCATTATTGCACTCCAAGTGCTATAGCTTCAGAGGGAAGGAGTGGTCAGGGAGGGCTGTACCTGGGACAAGAGGAACAGAAAACCCCTGTGAGGTTGGTGCAGAGGAGCTGGAGCCCTTACCTGCAGATGAGAAACCAAACTGCAATTTAATTACGCCCTGTGCATCTACGAAGGGTTTCTCTGAGGAGAGTGTGAGCACTTGTTCTTCGTGTTCTCAGAAGATGAAGTAAAAGAATAGAAATGTAAATAAAAGTGGTGGGAAACTGTGTAAGATGAAGAGACATTGATTTGATTATTAGGACTAAACAAAAGTAGAAAGCAGAAGTTGCTACCATGTATTGTCTGGGTCTCTAACTCTGCATGTATTTGAATGTAGTTGAAACATTTGCCTAGAAACAGAAGGACTAGACCAAAAATATTTCTAGATGCCTTCTCACATCCTGGAAGTTCTTCCACAGTCTTTTCTTTTTTTTTTTTTGGCCGGGGCCGGGCTTGAACCTGCCACCCCCAATATATGGGGCCAGCACCTTACTCCTTGAGCCACAGACACCACCCTCTTTCACAGTCTTTAAATGCTACCTTCTGACCAAAATTTAACCTCTGGTTAATGTTAACAGAATCAAGTAAATCTTGACATTAATGATTAACATTCTAGAGAAGAGAGTTGACATCAAACACAGCTAAATTGTTGATATGCTTAGGCTCATCGATAGGACTAATTTGTTAACAAATAAGTTTTTTCTTCTTTGTAAGATTTGACGACGTTGTTCAGGCCAGTAGGATTAAAGTTGAGAGGATACAGCTGTGTGGAAACTGCACAGAAATAAAACTCTAAAGGGAATCATCAAAACCAGGCTGTACATTGAGAAATGGCCACCTGAATCTTAGCCCGCAGGTAGGGCTGAGATGATTGACTCTGTGGTTTCTTAAATATATAAGCTCATCAATGAGGGCTGTTTACCACTTCATCAGATGGCCCTTATATAGTAGTTAGCAATTGCTATGTAACAAATGACCCCAGAATTTAGCTGCTTATAAGAACAATATTAATTATTTTATACAGTTTCTAAGAGTCAGAAATTCATAAGCAGTTTAGCTGAGTCTGACTTGTCTCAGCCAGGGTTGCAGTCATCTGAAGATTTGACCAGGGCTGAACCCTCCAGTATCAAAATGGTTCACTCACACAGTCAGCAAACTAACGCTGGTGTTGGCATGGGCCTCAGTTTCTCACCGCATACAACTCTCCACAGCTACTTGAGCAGCCTTGCATCATGACAACTAGTTTCCATGAACACATGTGATCTGAGCAAACACAAGGAGAAAACTGAAATATCTTTTATGATCTAGCCTTGGAATTTACACAACATCATTTGAGTATCACAGCTCAGCTTTACTATGTGGGAGGGAATTTCACAAGGGCATGAATACCAAAACGTGAAGCTCATCAGTGGGTGGCCATCTCGGAGCTGGCTATCCCTTACATGGGGGTCTCCTGTATTGTCACGGAGTCTCAGAGGCCCCTGGCCCTTTGTGGGTGACTAGCCTGGGCATACGACATCACTGGCCATACCACCAGGTTCTTCATCTATCAAATAGAAAAATAGTCGTACCTACTTCTCTGAGTTGTTCTGAAGATTAGATGAAATAGAATTACATAAAGTGCTTCACACAGTGCCTACAATATTGACAGTGGCCTGTAATGGTAACTGCTATTTTTTTATTTGAATGGAGTGCCTTAACATTTATCATTTTTTAGATTTGCATTTTTATTTGCCTGGCCTTGAGAATTTTTCAGGAATAACATGCACATATTAAAGTGTATAAAATACATCTAACTGTATTGCTCAAAGATATTTTACATTGTATCCTTTCCTTAACGCCATAACCCAAATCAAGATATAAAATATTTTCATCAAACACCTATCCTGAGATAACTGCTATTCTGACTTCTGCAAGTATTGCTTAGTTTTGCCTACTCATGAGTTTTATAGAAACACAATCATGCATTATATACCCTTGTATCTGGCTTCTTTCACTCAACATGATGAAAGTATGAAAATCTGTGAGAGTCATCCATGGTGTTGCATTTACCAATAGTTTTCTTTAATCACTATGGAGCTTTCCATTGTATAAATATATTACCATTTATTTCTCAGTTCACCTATGGATGGGCATTTGGATTGTTTCCAGATTACTATGAACAAACCTGCTATGAATATTGCTGCTGTTATATCATCATCACCAAACAGTAGACTAAGAATATGAAATTAGCCATTTGGAAAGTAAATGATTGACAGAAAAATAATATAATGGGGAGAAAACAGTAAAATAGTCATTGCTGCTATTGTTTTTATTATTAAAATTTAGTAAGCTTTTCTGTGAAGCAAACATTAGACCAAATGTTTTCTTTTTTTTTTCTATTTACTCCTCTCAGAATCCATATGTGGTAATGTAATTATTTTCATTTCACAGTTGAGGAAACTGATCTCAAAGAAATGAAATGATTTTATCTCTTAAGATCAAACTGATAACCGGGCACAGTGGTTCATGCCTGCTATCCCAGCACTTTGGGGGGCTGAGAATGGCGGATTACCTGAGCTCACAAGTTCAAAACCAGCCTGAGTTAGAGCAAGATCCCATTTCTAAAAATAGCTGGGCATTGTGGTGGGCACCTGTAGTCCCAGATACTGAGGAGGCTGAGGCCAATCACTTGAGCCCAAGAGGTAGAGGTTGCTGTGAGCTATGATGCCAGGGCACTCTACCAGGGGTGACAAAGTGAGGCTCTGTCTAAAAAAAAAAGATCAAATTGGCAATATCCTAAGAACTAATATAAAATTTGCCCATTTGGCTTTAGTTGCCTTAATCACCATGCTGGGATTCAGGAGGCCTGGGCCCAAGTCCTTTCATCCACTTACGGTGTGACAAGTTCCCAGGTAATTTCTCCAAGCCACAGTTCCCTCATCTGAAAACAGGGGATGATCCTATATATAACCACAGAGGGGGCAAAACATCCGTGAGAATAAGACAGGAAATCAGTTAGCTCAGTTCCTAGAATAATGTGTTTGATTAATATTACTTTTTGTCCTGTGAAAAAGTAAAAATCTTTAATTTTAGAGATGTTTCTTTGAGTTTTATAGAACTTTCAAAAAAATCTCAGTTCATTCCTTCAACAAATACCCCCAAATTAGAATTTCTTGGAAAACTACAAATTTCCATCACATTTTGTCTGGCCCAATATCCCAGCATCTCCATTCTAGGAGATGAAGAAACCAATAGAAAAGAGGGACTTGCTCCTAGGAGATCCAAAATTAAAAACAGACTTTCTAAAGAGACTTCTCCCGGGAAGGATACTGGAACCTTAGAAGAAAGAAAAGGCTCATTAGATGCAGACGTCCCCTGAAATCACGTGGGGGAGCACGGAGGTGGTGCCCTGCTTTGTCTATATGGACTTCCTTGCTGGCCTCTAGACGCAGAGGGAGCCTGAGCAAACCTGATACAGGAAGTAATGCAGGATATTGGCTGACCTTCACTGAACCCAGAATCCATAAAGAAAAAGACTAAGACACACATTTGAGGCACTCTGCATGGGAAAAGAAAAAGAAAAAAAGAAACCCAAAACCATGAGCAATGTCAAAGGAACCTGGAAATACGTCTGTATTGTAGAGAATATGTTAATTTCCTTAACATACAGAAAGCTCTACAAGTCAATACATAGACAAAATAACCCAATAAGGAAAAAAAAAAATCAAAGACATGTATAGCAATTCCCAGGTAAGTGAGTATAAATACTTGGTAAACATAGATAAAATATTCAAACTAATAGTTAATGAATATCAAAATGACTTCTAGCTAGTTTACATCTGTCAGGTGAGTAGAGATTTAAAATGTAAAGACTACCCAGGGTTGCTCAGGCCGTGAAGAAACATACATTATTAGTGAAAGTATAAAATCTGTGCGTTAGGTGGCACCCATAGCTCAGTGGGTAAGGCGCTAGCCACAAACACCCAGGCTGGCGGTTTCAAACCCCGCCCAGGCCAGCTAAACAACAATGACAACTACAACAAAAAAATAGCCCAGCATTGCTTCATCTCCCATCACACAGTGGTTACAGCACCAACCACATGCACCAAGGGTGGCAGCTACGAACCCAGCCTGGGCCAGCTAAAATCTATGCATTCTTTTTGAGAAGGCACTTCATAACTGTCTTTTTCATAACTCACATTATTCGCTCATTCTAGAGTGACCAAAAAATGTCTGTATGTCATGTGTACATTAAATGCCCAATAGAGAGCTTGGCACAGATCATGTACCAAATCATGATGGTTTTTATTGAAAAGCAGACATTTATAAGGCCAGCATACCTCTAAGCATTTTACATGTATTCATTCACTTAACTCTCACAAAGAGTCCTTTGAGGCAGGCACCATTTTATCCCTGTTTTACAGAAGAGGAAACTGAGGCACAAAGATGTTAATAAGATCACACAGCAAGTGGGAATAGCCAGGATCCCATCAGGTTCTAGAATAGAACCAGTAGCACTCTGTGCTGAAACAGAAGTGTCCCATAATGTGTGCTGTCTAGTGTGGTAGCCACTGGCCACAAAGTGTGATTGAACACGTGAAATGTAGCTGGTGTGACTGAGGAGCTAAGTACTTTTTTTTTTTTTTTTTTGCAGTTTTTGGCCAGGGCCAGGTTTGAACCCGCTTACCTCCTTTGAGCCACAGGCGCCACCCTGGAGCTAAGTATTTTTAATGTTAGTTTGGAGTCTGTGTTCTTATCACTGTGCTGCATTGGCTGTGGTTACTGGCAGCAGTACCAGCAGGGACAGCAGCAGTAAGACTTTTGTACATAAGGAGGAAGGATGTTATGGCCATCAGAGCAGAATGGGAGGGGAACAGGTTGCCCAGAGTGAGTAGTCCGTTTCTGGTTGTGTCAGCAGCGACCGCCCCATTATAGACAAGATTCAGGCATTGGGAGAGGGCAGGGAACGGAAAAGGGTTGGACAGTTGTTGATTTTCAAGGTTAAGTCCATTCATGAGACTCTGATCTTGAGAGGCCAATGCAATCCACACTCATCCTGCTAACATCTCAGATGGGAGAAGCTGTGTCACCAAAATTGTTCATTTCAAGAGCATCTAGCCCCTTGAGGAAGGGAGAATGAACATTTATCATGTATTTACTCTGTGCCAAATACTGTACCAGGCTTCATTTACAGTCTTCTAAGCCTTATACCAATAGAACAAGGCAGATGTTGTAAATCCCCATTCTGCATTGGAGGAAACTAAGGCTCAGAGAGATTAAGTAATTTATTATAGATTACAAAGTAAGAGGCTAAGGTGGGCTTTCAGCCTAAACCTACCTGAATGCAAAGCCTGGACTCTTCATTTTCCAGGTGAGAAACCTGAGGTTCAGAGTTGTACAGAGAAAGCCAGAGTTGGGAAAGCCCAGGATCCCGTCCTATCCACCCCATGGCCGACATCGTCTCCACATGATCCTTGACAGATAGAGAACCATCTATATCTTCTAGAACAATGATTTTCAACCGGTGTCCATGAAAGGATCTTCGGTGCACCTCAAAAGTTTTTTTTTGTTTGAAACAGAGTCTCACTTTGCCGCCCTGTGTACAGTGCTGTGGCATGATAGTTCACAGCGACCTTAGACTCTTGGGCTCAAAAACGTCGTCTTACCTCAGCCTCCCGAGTGGCTAGGTCTACAGACCCCCACCCAATGCCAGGCAGTTTTTCTATTTTTAATAGAGATAGGGTACAAAAGCCTTATTTACTTAATTTTTTAAATTTGGATAATGAAGGAACTAAAGCAGCAGAACATCAGTGGAGGTCTCTTGCCCCTCAGATACAACAGTCTCACTCTTGCTCAGGCTGGTCTCAAACTCCTGAGCTTAAGCAATTCACCCACCTCAGCCTCTCAGAGTGCTAGGATTTCAAGGCTAGGCGTGGCCTTGAAAAGTTTTAAAGACCATTAATTAAATTATTTCAAAAGAAGTTCAAAGCACCATAGTTAAGTATACTCTTTTTTTTAATCTCTTTTTTGATCAACATAATTTAAGTTGCTGTAGAAGTTTAACTATAGATTCCAGTTTGCCTGAAAGATAAAAAAATGTTGAAATACACTGCTCTAGAATGTTCCCTGAGGCATCCCATTTTGTAGCCTGGTTAGTCTGGTGATTTGCTCGAGGTCATAAAGTGAGTGACAGGCTGAGGCCAACAGCTAGGGCTCCTACCTGCCTGTGCTGAGCTGCCACCCCGCCCGCAGTCCAGCCCAGCCCAGCCCCACCACATCAGACAGAAAGTTGCCCAGGAGGAAGGCCTGCCCTTGAAGGTCTCTGGAGCAGCACGAGCTGAGCAGAGGCTGCTGATGCTTCCAGTCCATCTCCCGGGTCGACCCAGGAGATGGACTGGAAGCACCAGAAGCCTGGCACAAGCTAGGCAAGGATTCCCCTGCCCTCAGGAGCCTCTTGTCTCTAGCAGTGCTGGTCTGCACCAAATGCAGGCATTTTCTCATTGGAAGCCTTGAGTAGCCTGTGCATCTTTTAGGGAAGAGCCACAACTCATTCATTCATGTCTCAGTGCCTGGGCAAGGCCTGGTGCACGGTAAGCATCAGTAATGTGGTGTTGAGTGGATGGCAAAACAAAAGCACAGAGGAGGGCACAGTTTATGTGATTTGTGGCATTAGCAGCAGTTGTTTCATTGTAGAACAGGTATGAAAATATCTAATAGGTTCACTGTGAAATAATGCTCTTAAAGTGTTGGACACATAATGGGCACTGGCTCTCTGTAAGTTTACAGAGGGCAGCCTATCCCCAGTTCCTCATGCAAGCATGGCCTTCCAACACATACTTGTTGGATGAATAAGTGAGCGACAGAATGATTTCACAATGACTGAACAGGCTGTGAGGTTGCTAGACATTGAGTTTTAGGTTCTCTTCCCCCTCCCAGGGACATGGCATTTGAACTCTGCTTCAAACACAGATACTGACAAGGGTATTAGAGGTCAATGGAATAACCCAAGCAAAGCACAGAGACCAGGAAAGTTCTGGATGCCTCAAACCCAGGCCATTGTGTGGTTAGTCACTGCGTGAGCGGCCCTAGAGAGCCTATGTATTCATGGTTGTTTTTAAAGGGGGCTGAGCTCAGAGGCTTTGCCAGAGCACCTCAGAGACTAACAAGTTTCTAAAGAACTAGAGAAGCAGGGATTTAAAACTAATGGACACTGCAGGGTCTGGGATATCTCAGTGTCAGGAAATAATTTTTGACATCAAGAGCCATCTGTTGTGCTTTGTATAAGCCCCTCTGAGGGAAGTTTGTAATCCCAGGCCTGCCTGGGTTGTTGGCTGTTGCACTAATGTATAATATAAATAATATTAGAATATAGTTGGCAACAAGAAGAGGAAGACTTTCCAGTGAGTGTGAACGCACCCCAAGGCCACAGGCCCATGGGAAGTGTGAGGAGGGCGGAGGGGTAGGGCCCAGGTTGTCCACATGAGACACTAGGACACCCAGACTGGCTGCAGTAAGTCGGAGCTTGCACCTAGGGCATCATCCACCTGTCAATTACAGAAGCAGATGAGAACACAGGGGCAGGTTCTCATAGTCTGGTCTCATCCCTGAGAAAGGGGTCAACTCCTGGCCTCTGGTTTTCAGAAGAAGCCACAGGCCTGAGTGGGCCTGGGACTAAGGTAGGACAAAGTCTTCAAGCATGTATGCCTTGTTAGGCGAGAAGTGTCATGAGAACAGGGGTGGCTGTTCATTACTCGCTGGCTCCTAGTGTCCCAAAGGATCCAGGGATTGTCACTGATTAAGGAAAGTGACATTTCCTTGGAGGGAGACTGAGGACACCATGCTTCTTTCCTGATGCACAACCAGGCAAGTATCATTATCCCATTTAGTCATGAGGAAGCAGCCTCAGCACCATTTTGCAATCAAATGAATCAAACTTCTTGCTGGTAGGGTTGC
The DNA here is from genome assembly GCA_963573935.1 of Arctocebus calabarensis. Classification (NCBI taxonomy): domain Eukaryota; kingdom Metazoa; phylum Chordata; class Mammalia; order Primates; family Lorisidae; genus Arctocebus; species Arctocebus calabarensis. The sequence goes on along the minus strand of CAUYON010102756.1, from coordinate 81,607 downwards.
TTCATAGGTACCTCTGGCGTGTCCTGACCAGGGACAGACACTGGGAAGGCAGGAGACACTCAAGTAGTTGAGAAGAAACCAAAGAACTGAGCTCTGGGTTGCTGGGGACTGAATGAGAACAGCAGAGTAGTGCTCAGCACAGGACACAGCACCATGATAAGGGTGAAAGTGAAGGTAGTGGGTGTGGATTTTTATGAAGATTCTGTCTATAGTGAGGTAGGAGATCTTAGGGTGGCTCATACTAAACCACCATACAAATCTGCCTTCAACAATTAATATTAACTTCAACATTTATCATCTCATCTAGCAAGAAGTCCTGAGGGGGGCAGTTCCATATGTATTCATCAATGCTCAGATCCAGTCTCTTAGCTTCAAGTACTATAGTCTCAGGCATTGTATCCAGATGATTCAACATCCTGAGAGGCCCCATACCTCTCCTCTTATCATTTTGGTCTGCGATTCACATTTCCCCAAGAGGAATAGGACCATTGTGACCCATAACTGTGGCGTTGTTAACTGAACAAGTCAGGATTCTATCAGTAAGAGCAATGGCGTTGGTAGGCAACCAAGAGTGGATGCAAGAAAGGGAAAATAATATAAGTAGCTCTACTCCCCTCTCTACAGGGCTGTTAAGGAGAATCAATGAGATAATGGGCGTAAAAGGATTTTTCTCAACCATAGAGGGTTCTGCACGTGGGATGAGTTGTTATTATCCTTATATAATAATTCTAATTCTATTATAGAATAAGAGAAGATACTTGAATGCAATCATCCCTATTGCTTGTGGTATGCTTTCTTGTTCATCAGTTCCCCTCCCCACATACACACACACCTCTTCACGGAGATATAAGAATTATCAGCATTCAAAAATAGTCCAGATACTTCATAGCAATGAGGATGTCCCTGCTCTCTGCAAAGCTGTATGCATAAGGGAGATTTTACTGTGGAAAGAAATATGGACTTGGGAATCAGACAGTCCTGGGTTCCAAATGAGCCTCTGCAGCTTCCATGCCATGTAATGTTAGACACATCATGTAATTTCTGTAAGCTACTTCTGCATCTGGAAATAGAAATAATAACCCTTCTCTAAAGGTTGCTGTGAGAATTAAAATACATCAAACATGGTGCCTGGCACAGAGCAGATAGCAAATCAGTGATAGCAATACTTAGGTAGCATGTTTGCACCTGAACTCTTTAATCCCTGGACAGCCCCGTGAGGGAGAACTATTATTATCCCTTTTCTACAAATAAGGAAACTAAGGCCCAGAGAACTTCAAAAATGGGGCTAGAATTGCACAGCTAGTGAGAGGCAGAACTGGGATTCACACTCAGGCAGTTGGCTTCAGAGTCCATGTTCCAACCACTCGAGTAGGCTGCCCCTTGTTACTGCTACTATTAATACTATTGACGGCACAAAACCAGTTCGCTGCTGCCTCTTTATAGGACCTTGGGCTCATTCTGTCATTTTCCAGGCCTCAAGTTCCTCCTGTGTAAACCTACACCTTGAGCCAGAAGAACATTGCTCCTTTTAAGCTTCACAGAGAGGTGACTAGGAGTTCACGGTGGAGTTAACCACCTGGGCCACCTCCTGGCTCTGCCCTTACCCACTAGCCAAGTAATCTCGGCCAAGTTGATGGACCAATTCCCTCATCTCTGACATGGGGAGAATAGGAGTCCCTCCCTCACAAATGAGGAGTAACAATGGATGCATGTCTATACACAGCGTGCACACAATATCTGGGAAGAGAAAGTGCCCAGTCAATAGGAGCTATTATTATCACTGCTGTTATTATCAACAAGTCATCTTTCTCTCCCCTGCATAAAATTTCTCTGAGAGCAAAGGATTCAGTTACTCAGGCAGCAAGCCTGAGGGCAGTTTCTTTCAGAATATCACAGACTTACAGAATGTAGTCACTTAACCTTCTTTGAACTTCTTTTCTCTCATCTGCTAAATGGAGGTAATAAAGAGTAACTCGGAGAGTTGATACGAAGATTAAGTGGAATAGCACAAATCAGTCTTGCTAGTTTTATTATTGAAGCTCTAAGAGAGCTCAGAAGGCAACTCCTGTAACCACGGTAATTTTCAGCTACTTTCCAGACCCAGAGAAGTTTGGTGGTTTGGACTAGTTGGTAACCAATGCTGGGTCTACAGCCTAGGGGTGAGGCAGGTCCCAGATTATTAGAAACTTTATAGAGTCTGAGCCCGGCCCCTCTCCCCACCACCTCTCTACTGCTTTCCCTCCCTCTGCTCTGGACTCATTACCTCCTGGCACTCGTAGCTCTTTCTTGCCTTTGGCTTGGAACGTGCCATTCTCTCTACCTGGGACACTCTAACCAGCCCACCCCCATACACACACACAACACACACGTGGGTGTCTACAATGCCTCTGTCTCCTGGCCAGTTCCTAATTCACCTTTACTTTCTGCTCAAACTTCCTCTAAGAAGGGGCCACTGAACCCCAAGCCCTGCTCTTTGTGCTTCCTGCTCCCACAGCTTTGTGGGGTAATTGCATACTCTGGGTTTGCTCAAGCCACTTTGCAGAACTTTGCAAAAGCAGGTGGGGGACCCCATCTGACTCCCCTCTATAATCACTGTTGGGGGTGTTTGTCGGAGGCTGCCCTTGGGATCACTAAGAACTGAGTAGGCAGGATTCTCCAGAAGGATGCTTGGCCTTCTTCCCCCATGGCCGGCACTCCCCTCCTCTGACTGGCCCAGGGACCTGTGACAAATCACACAGACCACAGACCCAGCCACCCCTCCCCACCTCACAGACCCTCACAGACCACTGCACTCCATGGCACACAGGAACGTCCTACTGCATTTCCTACCCTGCAAGCACTTTTAACCTCTACAGTATGGACTCTTCCCTCTCCAGATGAGCCTTTTTTGGTTAAAAGAAATAAAAACAGTGAAATCTTTATTATTATTTGTTTTAATCCAGTGCCCTCCATTAGGGCAACAAGCCTTCTCAGAAAGCCTTGGGCCTAGGGCCTTTTCATTAGCTGGTTTGTTGATTTCCGGCTCCATTCTGGCATCCAGTTCCCCCACCACAGTGCCATTGATCTCCTTGGAGCATGTGCAGAAAGGATAGGTAGTCTATCCACTTGTGTTCATTCTTGCTCCTCCTCTTTGAGTTGACTGGCCTGTCTTTCTGGAGCTCATTTTGTTTATCAGTAAAAGAAGAACAATACCTATCTTACGGAGGTGTTATAGGACTAAATGTGATGATAGATGCAAAAGCTCCTTTTATGTGAATGACCACCTGCTGATCCATGCAGCAAGCCAGGGTGATCTGGCCGACAGAAGAATAGGTGCTCTGGAGTCAGACAGGGATTTGCAATTGCCTACCTAACTATATGTAGGTCTTGTGCAAGTCAGTTGGCCTCCCTGTGCTTCAACTCACTCATCTGTAAGCTCTATACTATAAATTCCCAAGGACAGTATTGGGGGTTGAGTTGTGTATGTTGAGATCCTAACCCCCAGCACCACTGAATGTGACATTATTTGACAATAGGGTTGCAGATATAATTATTTAAAATGAGTTCATACTGGCGTAGGGTATGATGGGTGTTGTTACAGGAAGACAGCCATGTGCAGATAACCATGAGAAGGAAGACACAGAGATGGGGGAGAATGCTGGGTGACAACTAAGGCAAGGATTATGGAATTCCTTTGGAATTATGCAGTTGCAAGTCAAGGAAAGCCAAAGATGATAGTCAGCAGCCCATCAAAATCTACGACGAGGCAAGGTAGGATTTCCAGGTTTCAGAGGGAGTGTTGGCCCTGCAACACCTTAATTTTTGGATGTCTAGCCTCCGGAACTAGGAGCCAGTGAATTTCTGTCATCCACTTATTTTCGAGTCATACTTGTTGAGAGAATGATTGTCACTGTGAGGGTCATGGGAAGTGCACGTGAAGTGCTCCATGCTTTGCACAGTGCCACACACACAGAAAGAGTTTGGCAGATGTATACTCCTTTCCCTTTTCCTATCCTCTCAACAGCTCCTTTCTGAGCAGGCTGTCATTTTTCAGAGTGTCTGTTTTTCTTCTGTACATAACTCTTGGGCCTAAAACCTCCTGAAGGGCCCTTGCTTGGAGAAGCTACCTTTGGGGAAGTTCACAGCCTAGGTGAGACCTAGTCCCTCGGGATGATTTGGGCACCCATTTTTTTGACCTGTTCACTCTTCCCCCCATCTGCTCTCCTTGATTTTTCAATATTAGAGGAATATCTAGAACTCTTGGCCTTTATTATGTTTGTGCTTTCCCCCAAACAGTTTCATGAATCCTTATAGAAATCGAACAGGCCTTGGCACAGCAAGCAAGCTCCGGAAAGCTGTTTCGAATCAGGGCATTTACTTGGGAAAGCTATTTGAGGAAAATGCCTCTCACTATATGCTTATATTTATACTGCACAGCTTTCTGTTATTTTAAAAAACTTTTTATAGAAATATAATAGATAGTCCAAAATTCCACATATGATGATAAATGCATTGCCGTGGCTTTGTTTTCTATGTTTTGCTTTTTCCCCACTGTTTAGTTTTTGCCTGTTCATTGGTTACCCAATCCCTGACTCCTACTCTGAGATACTATGAAAGACAGAGGGGGCCCTGAAAGGAACTCTTGCCAGGGCTCAGGTGGCCTGGCTGGAAAGCCCAGCTCCATACTAGTTCTGTGGCTCTGAGCGAGTAGCTTAACTTTGAACAATACTGTCCTCTTCTTGAGGCTATGAATGATCAATAAAGTTAAGTCATGAATTTAAAAATGTACATTCTTATGTTTATTACTATTATTTATTCAGGTTATGTTAGTGGGAAGAGTGTCGGAATGTGGCCTTAGGGTCAAACAGAGCAAGGTCCAGAGCAGGTCACCCACTAGAACCTCAAATTCAGTGTCTGTAGCTGGTGAGATCCTTTCAGGGGGCATGAGGGTAGACTGAGATATTTTTATCAAGGGTATTCTACCATGTTGGACACCTAGTAGCTACAAATTAATATCCATCCCCCCTCCCCTCCTGCAGCTCTATAGCTCCATCTCTGTACCTAATACTTCCCTTGTCCCTGCAGTATCTGAGCACAAGGCTTGACAATCAGGTGATGCTCTTCCTTGGTCTGGGGCCTGGAATTTGGCGGTTGTGTAAATTGAGTGGGTAAGGTGGGGGGGGGTTATTCTTCATATATATGTGTGTGTGTGTGTGTATGTGTATGTATATGTATGTAAATAGATGTGTGTGTGTCTGTCTGTATGTATGTATGTCTCTCCCCAGAAATAATAAATGACTTTAAACAGCTATTTGGAAACACTTTCTTAATCAAATTTCGGTGCAAAAGTGCTAAGGCCGAGCCTCCCTGTTGGAAAGAGTGCTCTGTGACCATGGATTGTCCAAGGCCTGCTGCACATTTCAGGGGCTCCTTGGTCATGCTGGCAGATTTTGACAGTCAGAGATAATCCAGCTTGCTTTGTGCCTTCCCTCTCCCCAACATCCCAAGGAAAGTGGCTTGTCCATCTGGTCCAATTTGAGCCTCCAGAGGCTTAGACAAATGAGTGTCAAACCCACTGGGAGGTAACTCCTGGACAATGTTAGAACCTGTGAGAAACCTGGGGTTGTAGCTGACACTGGGGCTCAGCTGGTCTCCCACGTGCTCCCCACCTTCTGGCCCAATACCACCCACACAGCTCCTCCCCTTCTCTCAGGTCAAAGCCAGGCATTTCCACCTCGTCACCCGTGAGGCTGGCCCTCTCCTGGGAAAGGACAGGCCTTAGTTATTTCACCAGTGACCCATCAGGGCCTTGCACAGAGAGGCTGGCTGAGGTTAGCAATGAAAATAGATGGGAAAGCTACCACTATTGAGCACCTGCTATATGCCAAACCCATGCTAGGCCCCAGACATGCATGCTTTTCTGTATTTACTCTGCACAGGACCCCTTGAAAATACATCTACACCCTGAGAATCCCATGCTGTAAAAGATGAAGCAAACTGTCTGAAATCACAATAATCAGTTTTAAATCCAGATCTACTTGTTGCCTCTTCCCTGGCTGGGAGCCCCACTTAGCTCCTTACCAGTTTTGTGTCCCCAAATAAGTCATATCACCTGTTCTAGCATCAGTTTCTCTATCTATAAAATAGGGATGATGGCCGTTACCCCACATGGATGTGGTAAAGAATCAAATGAGATCCAGGGATGTGAAAACTCTGGGTAAACTACAGAGTAAATATTATTCACATGTAAGTGTGGTTTTTAGTAGGAGCTCAGTAAGTTAAAGGAGATCCTAATATGTAGTGAGTATCCAGTGAATATGGATTACTGTGTGGGCCACAGATATCTTAAGATGAATATGACCAGTCCCCATTCTCTAAGAGCTCATGTTAAGAACACACAGGCATATGTGCATCTGTAAACTGGACCCTGGCAACCTCTCAAGGCTCTTTCTCTAGCACTTACCTCCTTGTTAAGCTCCTCCATCTCTGCTAGCATTCTTACTGTCCTTCAGATGAACTTGGTCCTGCTGTAGGGAATTTGCAATTGTGGGGCCCCGCTGCCTGGAAAGCTCTTCCCCAGAAGTTTGCTTAGCTCAGTCCTTTACTTCAGGTCTCTACTTAAATGTCACCTCCTCAGATAGGCCTTCCCTGACCATCCTATCTATCTAAAATCCCACCCCTCCTAGCCCCATACCAACTTGACTTTTCTTTGTAGCATTTATCACCACTTGCTCTTGTTCTATATAGTTATTTGCTTCCTTGTTTGTTGATTTTCTACTCCACTAGAATGTAAGCTTCAGAGGGCAATCCTTTGTCTTCTTTGCCTATTGGTGGTGCTTAGAAGAGTGCCTGACAGCTAACCCACAAACCAAATATTTGCAGGAAAAAAAAATCAATGTCTACAACTCAGGAATAACAAGACAACTCAATTAAAAAATGGGCAAAGGATCTCAATGGACATTTTTCCAAACAAGATATACAACAGCCAATAAGAACAGAAAAAGATACTTAACATTGGCTATCGAGGAAATGTAAATCAAACCACAGTAAGACAGTGTTTACTAGAATGACTGTTATCAAAAAGTCAGATAACTACAATCATTGGTGAGGATGTGGAAGCATTGGAATCCTCGTACATGGCTAGTGGGAATGTGAAATGATACAACTTGGGAAAATAATCTGGCAATTTCTTAAAAGGTTCAATCTAGAGATACTATACAAGCCAGCAATTCTCATGGGCCTATAAGAGAAATGGAAAATATTCTTCCACACAAAAATTTGTCCACAAATGTCTGCAGAGATGTTATTGACATTATAATAATAGCCAAAGAGTGGAAACAACCCAAGTTTGAATCAACCCAAATTTGATAAATGGATAAACAATGCAATACATCCATACAATACTACGTTATTTGGCAATAAAATAAAATGAAGTCATAATCCTTGCTTCAACATGAGTGAACCTTGAAAACATTTTGCTAAGTGAAAGAAGTTAGTCACAAAAGAGCACATATTGTATGATTCCATTTTTTGAAAAATTCAGAATAGGTAAATCCATAGACGTAGAAAATAGCTTAGCGATTGTCCGAGGCTACAGAGGTCTGGAAGGCAATGAGGAGTGACTGCTAATGAGTGTGGGGTTTCTATGTAGGGTGATAAAAATGTTCTAAAATTGATGACAGTGATGGTTGTACTTTGCTGTGAATAAATTTAAAAACCATTGAATTATACACTTGAAACGGGTAACTTGTATGGTATGTAAATTATATCTCAACAAAGCTGATATTATAATACAAAAAAAAAAAAAAAAACAGTGAATTTCCTCATTGAATGTGCCTGTGTCACACAAGCAGAGCAGCTGGGAGGCCATCACTACGTGAAGACCAGAGACTCTGTCCTCAATGAAGAGGATAGACCAGGGACCACGCTTCCCCAGGCAGACAGGTGGAAGTAGAGCCCTGTTCCCAGCAAATGCTTTTAAAAAACGTTTTTAAGTCCCTGAGAAACCTGTGAAGTTTCTGGAGAGCTGGAGATCAAATGACCAGAGCCTGAGAAATTTGCTGTGTCCTGTTTTCCAAAAGCCATTTTCCCAGCATAAGTCACAGAGACAGATGGCCTGGAACTTGCTCCTGAAAACAATCACTGTTGAGGAAAGTTGACTTAGTGGGAGTTGCTAGGGCTGAGTGAGTAAAACCCATAAGATTTAATAGGCTGGAAAAGGCCCAGCAGTCTGCAATTCTGTCAAACTCATCCTGTTAGGGACCTAAGGCTGAAGCTGTCGTCTTGGCTGACTTTTATGTGTGTGTATTTTATTCTTTTTAAAATAACATTTATTGGACTAGTCATGGGGGCTCATGCCTGTAATTCCAGCACTTTGGAAGGCTGAGACAGGATGATTGCCAGAGGACAGGAGTTCGAGACCAGCCTAGGCAACAAAGTGAGACCCCCCCCAATCTCCTCAAAAAATAAATCAATAAAAGTATTAGCCCAGCCTTTCTGGTTCAAGCTTGTTAAGTCCTCAGCTACTCAGGAGGCTGAGGAAAGAGGATCCCTTGAGCTTTGGAGTTTGAGGATCACTTTGAGCCCAGTAGTAAAATATGATCACACCACTGCACACCAGCCCGGGTGATGGAGCAAGACCCCTATCTCTAAAACAAATACATAAAATAAAATGAAATAGTAACATTTCTTTTTTAATCTCATTGTCAAATTTGTTACTTAAAAAAGAAATAAAAAATATAGGAAAATATAAAGAAAAAAAAATTCTGCTACCCTAAAGTAACTGGTATTAGCATTTTTACAGATAGACATGTATACATATTTAAACAACAGTCAGAATTACTTTTAATACAGTTTTACATCATACTTTTTTGTATCCTATTTCCCACATCACTAAATATTTTCGCAAATAGTGCTTATAATGTCTGTATGATGTCAGAATTGTGTTGATGTACCTTAATTTACATAATTAGGCATTTACTTTTTAACATTAAGGATGTTTGTCCTTTTTAAACTTTTTTTAATTTTTTCCTATTCTAAATGATGTGGTGATAAATATCCTTATAAGTAAATCTTTTGGAAAGTCATGATAATTTGGGAGGAAAATTCATAGAAGTAGACTTTCTCAGTTTTAAAAATCAGTTTGTACCAAATTATACTACTAATATTAATACATGAATCTTGTTTATGTTTAAAAGCAACATCCCTTTTACCACCTCCTAGGTGCCAGGTATTTTCACATTTATGATTTTATTTTCTCCTGCAGTTTTTAAAATATAATCTCTAAAAGTGTAAACAAAACTTGGCTTAAGCTGGTGGTCCCAGCTGCTTGGGAGGCTGCGGCAAAAGCACTTGAGCTTGGGAGTTTGAGACTGCAATGAGCTGCCATTAGGCCTGTGAATAGCCACCACAGGGCAATGTCATAAGACTCAATCTCTAAAATAAGTTTTAAAAATAAATGATTAAAATTAAAAAGAACAAAAAATAAAATTAAATTAAATTAAAAAGAACTATCTATATTCATTGTGGAAAATTTCAAAAGTATAAAAGCATATTAAAATTTTTTAGTTGCCCTTAACATTGATAATCATTAGTGGTAGTTTTATTTTAAACCATCTTTTTTGTTATACATTTATGCACATTTATTCATTCCATACACATTTATCTACTATGCTGGAAGAATCAAACTTTCTGTTGTAACTCAAGTCATTTTAACCTACATTTTTTTTCTTTTTAAAAATTTTTATTTTTATTTCAGATTAATATGAGGATACAACCAATTAGTTTACATTGTTTGTTATGTGAAGTCCAAATTGTAATTGAGCCCTTCACCCAGGAAGTGTGCCATATATTCTTACATTGTGCCCATTAGGTGAAAGCACACCTCCCTCCGTACCCCACTTGAGTTTAATTCCATTTTTCTCTCATGTGACTATATAATTATTCATCCACTAGTTCTCATTCATGTGATACTTTACTAAGGAGAATATTCTTCAGTTTCATCCAGGTAAATACAAAAAATGTAAAATTCCCATCTTTTTATGGTATTCCATGGTATACATATACCACCGTTTATTAATCCATTAATGGGTTGAGGGGCACTTGGGTTGGTTCCACATCTTGCCAATTATGAATTGAGCTAAGATAAACATTCTAGTGCAAATGCCCTTGTGGTAAAATGATGTTTTTACTTTTGGGCAGATACCTAGTAATGGGACTGTGAGATCAAATGGAAGGTCTACTTTTAGCTCTTTAAGGATTCCCCATACTTCTTTTTATAGAAACTGTATTAGTTTACAATCCCACCAACAGTGTAAAAGCGTTCCCTTCTCTCCACATCTACACCAGTATCTGCAGCTTTGCAACTTTGTGATGTGGACTATTCTCACTGGGATTAGGTGATATCTCAAGTTGGTTTTGATTTGCATTTCTCTTATAAATAGGGACAATGAGCATTTTTTTCATATGTTTGTTGGCCATTCTTCAGAGAAGGATCTATGTCTCTTGCCCACTGCTAAGTGGGAGTGTTTGCTTCCTTCAGAATGGGAGAAGGTATTTGCATGCTACAAATCTGACAAAGGGCTAATAATTAGAATCTACAGAGTACTCAAACTGCTCAACGAAAGAAATATAACTTGTATTTTTTCCATTGTCTCCTTTAATCCTCAGAACAACCTCTCAAGGTGTAGACTACTGTTACTCCTATATGCTGGGCCACAAAAGAATCTTAGCAAGTATCAGTCTAACAGAGAAAGGACTTGCCCATGAGCCTGCAGCACTTGGTTGACCTGCACCCAGGTCACTTTACCCCTATTCCGTTGCCACAGACTGCAGCCTCTGATGTGGAACTGAACCTACATTTCACTGCAGCAAATCCAAGTAGCCACATAATTTGTGGTCCAAATTAAGACATTTTTACAGTAAGTGGGGACATTATGATTAATGAATGCAGGGTAACAGATGTAAATTGGGGCAGTCACTGACAAACCGGAATGTATGGTCACTCTGGATTTTCAGATTTCCAGCTTTTTAAGATGCTTTGTGTGAGTGGATTCCAATCAATTTCAAATAACTAGGAGATATTTAATGAGCTGAGATTCTGAGCCAGCCCAAAACCTGATCCCTGTTTGGCAGGATAGTCTATTCAAGCAGTAGACATGAATGTAACTCCCTGAATAAAAAGCAGGGCACAAAACCACTGCATTCGAGTCCCTGACCCTCCAAGGAAGGGCCCCAGACCTTTCCACCAGAAGGACACCTCAGTTCTCTTCAGTGCCTTATCCTCTTCTCAGAACTGAGTATGGTTTTACTTATTCAGTGAAGCAACTGGAGCGCCCTGTGTTGTCACATGGGAAGAGAAGAAATGCATTTGGCTTTTAGGCAGAAGGACGAAAGTGTTTTGAGAAGGAAGACTGAATGATGAAACACAGCTAGCCTTCATGGGAAAGATGAATCCATCAGGGAAGTGCTGCTGAGATAAGATTGCAGGATCCGGGGATTTTGTTGTTTTCTTTCTATATGTCATATATTGAGTAGTGGCTGTGTACTGGGCTAAGTGTTTTAAATACAGACTTCTAAATTACAGCACTACCAGTTAAAAGGTTATTAGGAAGTACTTACAATAATCCAAGGATTGCCCAGGAAGAAAGGGCCTTCCCTGAAGCCCACGGCATGAGTTTAGGTTTTGCAGTTGGGGATTCACACTTTCCCATTGTACAAGTGTAAAACTATGAAATGCTCTACCATAGACTAGATGGGATTTTTAACATAGGTCAGTAAGATTCTTGGGTCTATAGGTGGATTTCTCAGGACTACTGAGCAAAGTGTGGTCCAACATTCTATAGGAGTAACAGTAGTCTACACCTTGAGAGGTTGTTCTGAGGATTAAAGGAGAGGATGGAAAAAATGCATTTTGGTAATGGTCTGTCTGTCTTTGTCAGAGTAATTAACCTGCCCATTAGCTAGCCCTTCACACTTCTATTCTCATGGTGTATTCTAAAGACACACTAAGAATCTAGAATGCCAGAACTAGCTTGCTCTCATTATAGGTTAGATTTCAAATGCAAAGGAAAGCTACCATCAATTTACACAAAAGTATGAGTAACTGAAATTGTTCCTTGTGCAGATCTCAGGATTCCCCTGTCCTGTGTCCTCCTTATATATTATGGCTGCCTCCCTAGCATTGTTCCTCTTTGCTAACATCATCTAATAACACATATTGACCAAAGCGTCATTGGCAGGCTTGCAGTTCTGTCACTTTTCACCTCCCAACCACCATGCTCTCTCTCTGGCAGGCCTACAGCTGGAGAGATGGCAGAGGGAGCCAATACTGGTTAAGCCTTTACCATAAGCAAGCAAGCCCACTGGCCTTCTTTTGAGCATAACATCATCAATCTCTCAGTAACTCTTTGCAGTGGGTGTTACCACTCCATTTTTCAAGGGAGAATACCAAGACTAAGAGAAGTAATGTGACTTATCCAAGGTCTTATAGCCACTAGTGAAAGTAGACATTGACCCCAGGGTCTCTCCCTTTCCCTACACATAGTGGGGAATCCAAAGCAGGGCTGATAAATTTCATTCTCCCTACTCAGTGGGAACTGCAGTTATGAGTTCTCATGTAGGTCTTATAACCACCAACAAATTACTTCTCTAAGCCTCCATTTCTTGACCTGGATAATGGGGGTGAATTTTCCTTTGGATAGTGTCTTCGTGAGGACAAGATTGTGAAAGCACCTGGCCCAGTTCCTGGCCTCTAGGAGGAGGAGGTCTGCAGGTGTTCTCCCCACCCCTGCCCCAACCGTACAGTTGTCTGCTGTTCTCCCCACCCCTGCCCCAACCGTACAGGTGTCTGCTGTTTCCCCCACCCCTGCCCCAACCGTACAGGTGTCTGCTGTTTCCCCCACCCCTGCCCCAACCGTACAGGTGTCTGCTGTTCTCCCCACCCCTGCCCCAACCGTACAGGTGTCTGCTGTTCTCCCCACCCCTGCCCCAACCGTACAGGTATCTGCTGTTCTCCCTCACTTTGTTTCCTTCCTGCATCTTCATCTTCTATATGAGTAATAGCTGGGGAGGAGGGCTCCCCAAGCGCTCCTCTCCAGAAACTTAGAGGTTCCCCTCTATCCTCCACTGACCCCCATGGTTGTTGGGGTGGGGTGTGAGGAGGTTCACTCCAATCATCCCAACTCATTGTAATACAGACGTAGTAGAAGCATCAGGTCCCTTTCAGCTGATAACCAGAACACATAGGAAGGCACACCTAGACCCCCGGTGTGTGGACTCAGGTATCCCTATTTGCCTACATGAACGTGCCTCACTCAAAAGTCAGTTGCATCATCTGGACTGTCAACATCTTAGCTGAGCTGAGCCAGTTAGAATGGAGGTCTAGGTGAATGGGCAGATGCCTTAAGTTTAATGAGCAGATTTTGTAAAGCTCATCTCTGTTCTTATCACTTTCCTGCTTTTAAAACTTCCATGGTTCCCCAGTTAAGGTCTGATTTTCTTTTTCTAGTGTTTAGTACCTAAACTTATTGTTCCTTTCTCACTGGTGTCTCATTTTTCATTTCTCAGTACTCTCTTGACATAGACCTTTTGTGCCATAATTAAGGTCTTCTCTTTTCTCCCAGGAATTAAGAGGGCAGGTGAGTGGACAGATGGCTTGAGACCAGGTGAAGGATGGGGGCCAGGTAGTCCTTCCTCTGCCACAGATGTTTCTACCCTCTCTGTTCCCATTGAAATCCTACAAGAGGCTCGGCGCCTGTAGCTTAGCGGCTAGGGCGCCAGCCATATACACTGTGGCTGGTGGGTTTAAATCCAGCCCAGCCCTGCCAAACAACAATGACACCTATAACCAAAAAATAAAAATAGTGGGGCGTTGTGGCAGGCACCTGTAGTCCCAGCTACTTGGGAGGCTGAGGCAAGAGAATTGCTTAAGCCCAGGAGTTGGAGGTTGCTGTGAGCTGTGACACCACGGCACTCTACCCAGGGTGACATAGGGAGACTCAGTCTCAAAAACAAAAAAAAGAAATCCATAAAACCTTTCTCAATTCCTCCAGGGACTGAGCACCCTGCCTCTTGCACTGGGCTGTCATTCTGTTCTGACATGTGTCACCTACCTTGCTCGGAGCGCCCGTGCACCCTCCCCTCCCTCCCACCAGTTCTTCTGGGTCTCTCACATGTGTATCTCCCTCCACTTCCAGCCTAATGGGGACATATTCAGAAAATGTTTGTTAAATAAAACAGTGTTTGCCAGACTTTCGTGATCGTACACTACTTTTATAAAAAAGAAAAGATAAAGAAAGCCAGTGCCCCTTTATTTTCTATATGCTTATTTATCATAGCAACAGCTAATGTTTATTAGGTGCTTACTGGTTGCCACACACTGTTCTCAACATTTTACCTATTTTAACTTCCTTATCTCTCAGAGCAACCAAAAAAGAGAGTAGTTGCTCTTTTTATCTCTACTCTGAAGATAAGGAAATTGAGGTGCAAAGGGAGAAGGACTTTGCCCAAAGTCACTGAGCAAGCGAATTGTGGAAGTGGATCCCAATGCAGGCAGTCTGGCTCCAGAGCCTGTGTCCTCTGAGCACCCCACCCTGCTCCTGTGCACGCTGAACTGGTACAAGAGCACGTTTGCGTACATGTGCATCAGGCACTCATGTATTATGTACATGTAAAAGCACACACTACAAGAAGTAGGAAAAGGGCGAGTTGAAAAAAATAAATATTCTCTTGCATCCAAGGACATCATTCTGTGCACCCTACCTTGGAGACCACTTAAATTAAAAATTGCCAATGAAAAAGAGGAAGGGAATCGACGTGTTTACCATGACCTCTGGGCCTCACAGGGACTTCATGTACCTACGAAGGGCCTGGCACCTCGTTAGCAGCTTCGTGTGTTAGTTATGAATATTCAGAGCAACCTGAGGGGCTCAGGAGAGTCCAGGTGAATGGGTCAAAGGACAAGGAGGCAGGTAGGAGGCCTGGGAGAGCAGGGGTCTACTCTCACCCCAGAGTCTCTGAAATCTGTAATGGAACAATTTACTTAGTTCTGGAACTATTTATTTCATAAAGTTTGGCAGATATACTCTGGAAGAGTCTATAATAAGCACCATGGAACATCATATCATGTTTCCTAATTTTTGTCTGAAGTTCTAACAGTTCAGCATGACATGGGACTGGTTTTCTTAAACACATCTTGGCGATTATAGAATGCCTCCAGCTGTTAAAAGATGAGGAAATAAATGTATATTTGCTTAATAAATGTGGCCTGGTAGGAAAAAATCTTTCCAAAACTGGGACAGCAGGGGAAGGGCAATCATTAACGGGGTTCTTGGTGGGGTGGTACTGTTAATTCTAAGAAACATTTGGAAAGCACTAACCGTAGGCTGGCTTGCTCCTGTATATTGCGTACTCACATATAGTCTCCAGAGTTGTTACGGAAACTATATGAAAGGCTGAGGATGGGGGTAAACAACTTAAAATTAGGAACAGGAAATAACTTTTCTAAAATCAAACAACGAGTAGGACACTGTGCTGTGATGCAACCCCCCATTTTGTTGGACTCCAACGCTCACTCCAAGAATGTACTGTACCCCCCAAAATATGTGGTACACCCCCCTTTTGTTGGATTACAAAGCTCACTCCAAGAATGCACCATACCCCAAAAATATACAGTATATTCTAATGTAAGAAACACATACAGATAA
The DNA here is from genome assembly GCA_963573935.1 of Arctocebus calabarensis. Lineage (NCBI taxonomy): Eukaryota > Metazoa > Chordata > Mammalia > Primates > Lorisidae > Arctocebus > Arctocebus calabarensis. The sequence goes on along the minus strand of CAUYON010102756.1, from coordinate 65,924 downwards.
CTGCAAATATAGCTGGGCAAATGTGATATCAGAACTAAAGACAAGGTTAATTTAGAGAAAGGATGTTCAACCCTCTAGTTGAGGGGTCAGTGGTGTCAAGGAAGTTTCCCAAGGTGAATTGGGAACACTGGTTTGGAAAAGTGTAAGGTGAATCATAGCACAGATTTTTAGGTAAAAAAGGCAAAACACAGAGGGAAAAGCCACTTTTAGAGGTTGCACCTTAGTAATTGATTCCCACTGCCTCAGTTGTTCTTACTGAATTTATAATATCAACCAACCAAATATCAGACACAGCAACTCTATAATGCACAGTTAGGCTCAGGGGTTAAGCTTCAGAGTCACAGAACCTGCAAAATCCTGCAGGATTTGGTAGCTGTGAACTGAGTGGGCTGTTCTCATGTTGACAAACCACAAAAATGTTCCCTCCCCGTTCCCCAACAAACAACAGTCTTCTGTGCCACCTCCCCCTCAGAGCCTGTTCTACCTTAAGATGACACATCTGGGCTGTGTTATGTGTCCTAAGGTTCAGACTCTTTGAAAAGCTGAATGGATATGATGGTTTTATAAACCTTCTATCAGACAAGATGGGTGAAAATAAGCAGCCCTTGCTGTCGGTGAATGCATCGTCTTGTACTGTATACTTGGATATGTCTGTGCTTATGTTCCCTCTCTTGTAGACGATGTACTGCACATGTGGAAAGATCAGCCCCAGATAAGACTGAAAATTATCTGAGCTGAAAGGTCTTGTCCCAGACCTATAACCCCCTCCTTCTGAAGAGTTGGGAGTTTGCTCATAGAACTACATAGAAAGCTGAGATTTTAGAACTATGACATGATAGAAACTTGGAATCAGACTTCCTTATAGAATCTTGGATGTCAGGGTCCTAGAATTATAGAATGTTCTTGTCTTTGACTATTAGAACTTGAGGATCCCAGAATGATAGAACCCTGGGATCAATTATTCAGCAAATACTTCTTTAGTGCCAGGCATTATGCTAGATTCTAGAGATAGAAACATGAACAAAACTTCTAAACTTCTTGCTTTCAAGGAGTTTGTCAGGATTTAAGAATCATGAAATGTGAGATTCTTTGAAAATCAAAACATTGGTGTGTTGAAATCTTAGAATACCATGGGTGGAAGGAAATCCTGAATCATTCTCTCCACCTCTCTCCACCATTTATGAGGCCTACAGCCTGTTCCAGGCATCTGGGATCAAAGTCTCACTAATAAGGACGTCTTCTCAGTTTGGTGACATCACAGGATGGCCGGCTCATAGGGGCTCAGTGGGCGCCCAGTCCCGGCTGCCTGTTTGCCTGGGGAGACCAGTGAGGCTCAGAGAGGGGCAGCTGTTTAACAGCTGACAGAGCCCCATCCGGACTAGACTCCAGGTCCAGAACAGGCAGGACAGGGGAGGCTGCCGGTGTGTTTCCAGGGTGCCCTCTCGGCACAGAGGCCCCGGCAGGTCAGAGGAGTTTACACCAACTTTCCCTGCGGCATATCAGCTCCGCCCCAGGCCACGTGTGCAGTAGATCGCCCAGTGCTGGGAACGCCCCTCCCCTGTTGATGTGTTTTATTTTGCTCCCTCCCCCTCCCCGTGTGCCTCAAAATCAATTTTCATTATTTTTTTCTGTCTGTGTTTGTCTTTGTGGTTCGCAGGTGCTCCCTTGCATTGTTCATCCGCTTCATCAACCCCTATTGAACAGTCCCCCTCCCCGCCCCTCTCCCCTCCGGCCAATGAGAGCCAGAGGCGGTTGCTAGGCAACGGTGTGGCCCAGCCAACCCCGGACTCAGACTCTGAGGAAGAGTTTGTCCCTAATTCATTCTTAGTTAAAAGTGGCTCCGCCAGCCTGGGGGTCGCAGCAAACGGTAAGTCCTCTCTCTTCCTACTTTTGTGGGTTTGCTTTTTTATTTCCTTTCGTTCGTTTGTGATGCCTGCTTGGCCGACTTGCAGGAGCGGAGGGGCCCGGGGCATGGTGGGCTCAGTGGGTCGTGGGCTGGGGTGTCGGGGTTCAGGAGCTGCTGCCATCCCCACCCCAGGGACAGACATCCAATAGACAGCTGCACCGGGATGCACAGACAGACACCACGACGAGACAGGAACATCGGGTAGCAAGGAGGCAGCTAAAGGAACAGAGATAAAGACTTGCACAGAAAGGGAAAAAAGTGCACATATGATAGCGCTGACCCAACTGTGCCGGGCGCTGTCGCTCGTCCACCTCGGCCCCTCCTCACAGCCCTGCTTAGGAGACCCAATATTGCAGTGCGGGCATTTGCACTGAGAAAAACCCAGGGGAAGGAATTTGACTGAAGCCCAGCGCTGGCTCTGAAAGTTCTAACTTTCACACAGCCCCAGACAGGGAGCCCTGGAGTCCCAGCCAGCTCAGGGCTGAATGCTGGCTGCAACGAATGTCCCTGGGTATAAGGAGCATGGCTCTGCCCACAACTCCCTGGCTTTCCCGGAGCTCTGCCCTGGCTTTCTTAAGGAGAGGAGGTGTGGAGAGTATGGTGGAAGAGCTGCAGGCTGACCAGGTTTCAGCCCCTCATCTGATGCTGTTAGACCTGGGCCAAGGTACCTGCCCTCTCTGCATCCAGCAGAAGCCAGTCCACTTCTTTGCACTGAGTCCCTGCTAGGGATTCAAACCTCTAAAGGTGGGAGATGGTGTACATTACGTAACCTTGGGAACACCCTAATGGCCCCAAGATTTCTGATGTAAGGAGGAGGGGAGAGGAAATGACACAGTTTTCCCACAAAAGGCCACTGTATGTTGTGTGTTGATTAGGCAAACATTTATTTCTAAGTGCTTGAGTGGGACTAAACTCTAGACCAGATTCTGAAAATGGAAGCAGAGATTCAAAGAAGTATAGGGCAGAGTCCACGGGCTTTGGAATCAGATAGCTTTGAATTACATATAAATGTCATTGTGTTGAGACTTTGGATAAGTTGCATCGCCTTTCCACATTTGTTTCCTCAAGTGAAAAGCGGGCTATGTAGTGCAAACCGCACGATGAGTGCCCATCACCAGGCCTGGCACAGAGAAAGAGTTTACTAAATGTCTTTCCTTGCTCCAGTCACCTCTGTCTCCCTCTAGACCAGTGTTTTTCAACCTTCTTTATCTCATAGCACACTTGAACCCATAGGTAAACTTCCACAGCACATTTAAATTATATTGATCAAAAAAAAAGAGTAAACAAAGAATATATTTACTGTGAATGTCTTTTGAAAGTGATTAATGATCTTGAATAATTTTTGTGGCACACGAGTTGAAAATCACTGCGTCTAGAGGATAGACGGAGACACTGCGTGTGAAAGCTCTACAAGAAGTGTCAGATGCCTTCTCTCTGGGGAGTAGATTATTGTAGGCGAAGGTGGGAAGGGAGGCAGGAACCTAGTGTGTGAGGTGACCCAGGAGAGGGTTCCACTCTGCCCCAGAGAATTAGGAAATAGCTCCTGCAGGAGGTGCTTGCTGGATCCTGAGGAGTAAGTAAGGGGTGCTAGGCAGAGGTTATTACCAAGGAGATTAATAACCATTAATTCCTGTTCTGGGCCGAGGGAAAACATGGGCAAAGAATGCAAGGTGGGGAGATGGGAACCCTGCCTGCCTCAGCTCTTTTAAACTAGGAAGCTGGGTGGTAAGTAGGCATTGACCTTGGCAGGGTATGCAAGGCCACCCGCTGAAAGTCACCTGAGCTCCCCTAAGTACTGGGTTGTGCCCCTTACACAATGAGATGACAAAGAAGGGTGGTCATCACCCACCCTCCTTCCCAGGCTCTGCTTTCTTAGAAAATCATTGAGATCTTTGGCCTTGATGATTCTCTTCTGATAGGATTTTGGGCTCTACATTTAAACCATTTAAACCATCCTTCAAGGTTTTTTCTCTCTGCTCCCCAAGGGTGGTTCAGTGTCACAGCTCCTCTGTACCTTTTAGCTGTGCCATGATGCACAGAGACAGGAACTCTGGGCTGGGAGTGAGGAGACATGGGTACTAGCTCAACCTGTGGCTCCCTAGAGATTCGTCCTTGGCAAATCGCTCTCCCTCTCCAGGCCTCAGTGTCCTCATCTTGCCAGTGATGGAGCAATCTCTATGGTACTCTGATTTTATGGATGCCGTGTGCTGCTGATAGTTTTCCCCGCCAGTTAACTTCTCAAGCTTACTAGGAAAGGGGAAAAAAAAAAAATGTGTGTATGTGTATGTGTTTATGTTGTGTATATGTGTGTGTGTACACATATAGGCTGTTCACACAGTATCCACCATGTATGTTTCTATTTTTCGTATTTTTTATATATAATGTTTTTTGTTTCTGAGAAACAAGCCTTGCAGGTAAAAGAGAAGGCCAGAGATTAACGTCCTTAATCTCTCCCTTTGCTAATGACCTGAACAAGAGCAATCACTTTGTTGTGAATTCTGGGGCAAACTGAGGGCATTATTGCATTATGGATGTGCAGGGAAGAGAGAAGACTTTGGCCTCCAGCTGTGCTCAACCCTGCTTTTCTGTGCCCCTGCTTCCCCAGGGGACCCCGAGACACTTTGGATTCCTTCCCCAAGATCTTGCCACTGAGTGTCTCTCTAAATGTTAATAAACATAACCCCTGCCTGAAGGGAGCGTCTGGGTCCTTACAGGCCTACTCCTCTGACTGTTGGGGTCATGAGAGAACCCAGTGAGTCTCACTCCCCCATAGCTCGAGGCTGCCTGCCACCTTCCTGTCCCTTGCAGTCCCACACCAAGGATCCTCTGCTAGCCAAAGGACCTGCTGGTCCTGGCAGGGACCTAGTCCTGTCAAATGAAGAAGAGAGAACCCTGCTGTGTAGTGGACCCAATAAATGTTTTTAGGGTTTTCCTTGAAAAAAAAAAAAAAAAAGTAAAATTATTTTAATGGGATTATCCTTATAGCTTTTGCCAATCATCAAAGTAACAGTGCTTGTTAACATTCACATAATACACTGAGTAAAACTTTCTGTTCTCTTGTAATCCTTCTTCCCAGAGAAAACCACTTCAAACATTTTGGTGCAAGGCCTTTCAGGTACTTTTTATTTAATAAGTGAATGAATGAACCAATGAGCAAGCAATACAAACTTAAGGACCACAGGGTAGCAGAGAGAGAAATGGCTATAAAGTCAAGGGAGATATTGGATCCTAAATGTACTACTTCGGCAGGGTTCCTAACCTCTCAGATGTCAGATGCTCTGTCTGTGAAATGGTGAAAAGCTTCCTGGTTTGTCATAGAATTTAAAACTTTTAAAGCTCATAAAGCTTCCCTATCTCCCTTCTCTATCTCCACAGCCCACCCCCCACGCCCAGCCTTTCTAGACCACCCTAAACAGAGCAATTGCCTTAGGGCGCGCACACCTCAGGACTTAATTCAGAATGTATTTTAAATGACAAAGGATGCCTCTCTGCCTCCTAAAGGCTGAAAATGAGGCCTTACCCCCTTGCAGGAGCTTGGGCTGGCTCTTTCGCATCTCCCCTAGAGGCCCTCTGCCCACAGCTGTGTCAACTCCAGCCTGAGGCTATGATCCCAGGTTTGCCAGGCCTCACAACTGCCCTGCTATTATAAAATCCCCATGCAAAGTGCAGAGAGAACGCATAGGGCATCACGGAACAGCTCACTATCCCTGAGGAGAAGAAAACAAGGGAAGTAGCTCTTTCTGTTATCAAAATCCCCCCATGGGTAAGCTTCCACAAATCACTAATATATATGAAGAAAGATTTCGCTAAAATATCAACTGCTCACAGTTGAGAAGCAAAGAAAGTGGTTAGGATTAAGTAGGTGTTTGTTCCTACCCCATGGAAGGTTTTCGGAATAAATATCAAATGTATCCTGAATCGCTTCTATCTAAATTCTAAAGGGAAGAGGCTTTAACACTTAGGGGTTAATACTTAGGAGGGTCAGGGCAGAACCAGCTCAGAGAAGGCTGTCAGTTTCTAGGTGAGAAGGTAGGGTGTGTGGAAGAACTTCATTGCATGAGTACCTTCTGCGTGTGAGTCTCTTCTTTACATGCGCTATCTCACTTGAGCTCCAATTTACGTCCAATTCACCCTTCAGGAAACCTGAGGAGCAGTGACTTGCCCATTGCTCACTGTTCTTAAGGGGCATGTCAAGGATTCAGATCTAAGCCTGTTTGGCTCCAGAGCCCCTATTTTCTTTCCTTTTTAAATTTCTGTCTTCTCTCTTCAATAAGAGGGTGGAGATGATAAGAGGAATTCCACCAAAGCAAACCGATTTGAAAAGAATGCCAAGTTGATGGATTCCTGTTAGTCTCCTCACCGACCTTTGTGAAGCAACTCTTACCACAGAGGCATTTTCTCTCTCACATAATCGTTGTCTACCCTGTGACACAGGCCGTGTTGGCTTCCTTGGAGCTAAGGTCCAGAGAAGTTAATAAATTCCTCTAAATCACACACGTTGCAAGTGATAGAGCCAGATGTGAACCCCAGGTCTGTCTGATACCACACCATAAAATCTTTCAGTTTTGTTTTTGTGAGGACTGTAGGACTTTCAAGATAAATCAGACAAGATGGCGTAAATGTTAAACTTGGGTGCAGCTCCCTAAGAGCCAAGCCCTGGATGCCGGGCTTGGGATGTCTATTTTCTTTTTTTCAGCACTATGCCTTTCCTGCCTTGCCTTGCAAATTGCTCACTGGTCAGAATCACTGTTGTTTGGCAGTTTCATTAACTTTCTCGGGTCTTAAGCAGCTGGGATTATTTTGTTTTGACTTCCAACCCAGCAGAGGAGTGTTTATTTTTCTTTCTAAATGGGAAACACTGCTATGTATGCAAGCTCCTTCTAAACGTGTTTTTTTTTTTTTAAACAAAACAAAACAAAAAATTCAACTTCATTTAGAACATATCCAGAGTCCCTGGGGGAGTCTGCTGGGGTCCTTTTAAGTCAGTTTGTGAAATCAGAAGGCAAAAATTGTGTCTGTTTCTTACTATTGAAAAGAATTTGTCAAGGGAGATTTTTGTCTCCTTTCACTACGAATTTTATGGAACTTATTCTTGTTGTTTGGTACAAACTGAGGTTACTTGGTTGTGCATATTTACTGAGTTTCAAGAATAAAGGACATTGGGTTGTGTAAAGTTTTCAGGCACTATCGCTCATCACTTAACTCTCTTACGTCAAAAAACCCTTGTTGGTAAATAAATTCTTTTTTTTTTTTAGTTGCAGCTGTCATTGTTTGGCAGGCCCAGGCTGGATTCAAACCCACCAGCTCAGGTGTATGTGGCTGGCGCCTCAGCCTGTTGAGCCACAGGCGCCGAGCCGGTAAATAAATTCTTATTACACCATCTAAGTGGAGTTCAATACCTAACTCTTGGTTGCAAGACAAATTGATTTCTTTCTTCATTCATTCAGAAAGACATTTTAAATGTTTGTAGATATTTCCCAGAGACTGAAGAGTGAAGGTATTTTAAGCAGAGAAACTCTTAAAAATAGGTATTTTTATCAGATCAAAATTCTTTTTTTTTTTTTTTTTTTTTTTTGAGACAGAGCCTCAAGCTGTCACCCTGGATAGACTGCTGTGGCATCACAGCTCACAGCAACCTCCAATTCCTGGGGTTAAGCGAGTCTCTTGCCTCTGCCTCCCAAGTAGCTGGGACTACAGGCGCCTGCCACAACGCCTGGCCATTTTTTGGTTGCGGCCGTCATTGTTGTTTGATGGGCCTGGACTGGATTCGAACCCGCCAGCTCAGGTGGCTGGCGTCTTAGCCCGTTGAGCCACAGGTGCCAAGCCAGATCAAAATTCTTTAAATGAAACTTTTACAATCAAATGCATTTCAGAATTCAGAAAGAAAATAGAGTACATATATATTCAGTATTTTTCCTAACACTCCCCTAGTAATCGAATCCATCACTCTTTCTGCAGTAGAATGTATAAACAGTTAACACTAGTGGGATTTTAAAAAGACCCCAAGTGGCAAGTCAATTCAGGTCAGGTTTTGCCACCAAATACATTTTGATAAAACTGTGGTCTCAGAGTTTCTGGGTTTTAGCATATAGATGGTGATCCTGAATTGTACTTTTTTTGGTTTTGTTTTGTTTTGTTTTTGAGACGGGAGTTTCCCTTTGTTGCCCTGGGTACAGTATGGTAGTGTCAGCTCACCCAGCAACCTCAAACTCTTAGGCTCAAGAGTTCCTCTTGCCTCAGGCTCCTGAATAGCTGGGGCTATGGAACTACAGGCCCCTGTCACAACATCCAGTTTTTCTATTTTTGGTACATGTGGGGTCTCCTTCTTGCTCAGGCTGGTATCAAACTCCTGAGCTCAGGCAATCCATCCAGCTTGGCCTCCCAGAGTGCTAGCAGATGCTGGGATTATAGGTGTGAACCACCATGCCCGGTTCTGCCTTTTTTTTTTTTTAAATAGAGGAACAAGAGCCCAGAAAGATTCGTAACTCACGCCGGGTTTTAGAGACAGCTAGATAACTCGAGTGGACACCTTGCTGTTTGCCCCTCTGCACACGAGGAGAGTGCAGGAGGCCGCTCCATGGCTGCCTGGCTCTCAGGCCTAGGGATTCAGGAGGAAAGAGGCAGGTGGTCACTTCCCAAGGAGCCTTCCCTGATAGCCCCTCCTGCGTGCAGCCCCTCTTTGATGCCCTCCCGTCTTCTGTCTACACTTCTTCCTCCTGCGCAGTCTGCCTTCCTTGCGCAGCTCCAAGCTCCTTGAGGAAGGCCCTGTCCATGCTGTGTCTTCAGTGCTGAGTGCAGTGCCTGGCACGTGTAGGAGCTCAAGTCCAAAACTGCAACAAAGTCGGTTTCCTCTCTTCTTCTTTCCTAGCAGCACTCCTTCCCCACATGTGCACAAACACCATCCTAGGAACAGGCCCTGAGCCACAGACATGGTACACGGTGGAGACTGACAGCGATGAAGTGACTTGCCCAAGTGCAGAGAGGCCCCACTGCCCGTGCCCTTCCACTGTCCCAGGTGCCTCCCTTAACTAGGCCAGCCCGCACCTGCAGCTGCCCACCAGGGCAGATTGGGGGCAGTGGTGACAACCTCACGGAGGTCACTTCTGTTTATATATAGTGTACAAAACCCTTTTTCATACATTACCTAGGGCAAACTCTGGTGACTCTAATTTAATTGCCATGTTGGCTTTCTAGGAGGTAAGGCTTCTTCCTGACCTCACAAAATAAACAGGTCATACATTGAATTAATGTAACTGAATGTCTTGGGAGAACCAGGGCCTCTAATTAGTCACTCATGTGACACAATTGTAGACTCTTTGCAGTTCCTTTTCCACTAATTTCCCCTAATACCGTTGTATTAAAAGGTACAAAAATAACATTTTTCATATGTGGCTTGATTGGATCTAGGAATTCCTAGACCACCACCCCCTCCCCCAAGGAAAGTACATAGCTATGTGCCCAGGTTCTTTCCATCTGGAAACTAAGCCTGGTTTGCGTCCCCATGGCAATGTTAGTGGCCTCCTCTGTGAATCCCTCGTGAACACCAGACCACATTTTAAAACATCTCCTGACACTTCAGCGTCCTGACGGTTGAAAAGGTGACTGAAGGAGGCCAAAGAGAGTTGGAGAGATTATCATAGCTACAATTTGTATGGGCCTCTCATTCCTGAAGCTCACTCTTCTCCATCCTCTCACTGGACCCACTGAACAGTCCTGTGAGGCTGGGAAAGTGTGGAGGAAGCTGTGAGCACAGCAGCGTGTACACTGGGGGAAACAGACCTGGCACACACAGCGCGGCCTGTGGGCTGCATAGCTTTGAACCACTGTAGAGTTTGGGATGTGTCCAGGGATGGTCAGTCCAACTCATGCAGTCCACACCCTCCTATAAGCCCAGCTTTCCAGCCATAAGCCTGACCTGGAAAAGAGGCACCAGGGACACCTGCTGGTGTGGCAGCCCGGGCCTGACCCGAGCTCTGCCTCTAACCTTGCGAGAACCTCGTCCTTTGGTCCCTCAGCTTCCCAGACTGGGCAGTGAGAGAACTGGATGAAATCAACATTGCCAAATCTTATTCATTTCTGTGTCACTGTCGTAATCTGTGCCACAGCGGCATGCCCACCTACACAGTTAGTTAGGTTCCTTTAAACTGTTGCCTTTTCCAAACTTTTTTTACTTAAGTGAATATTTTTTATTTCAAAAGGAAATTGTCTATTACTGCTGTAATTTGCTTGCCATATGGCCAGTGTATGACTTGCTATAAATAGGAGGTAACTGTAAAAATAAATACTGTGAAAGCAGGTTACCCTATCCTGGTGAGAGAATGCCTGCTCGAGGACACCGAGAAGAGATTCGCTTCCCTTTGTTAAGCAGGGACATTGGCGAGTGTTAGATGTTAAAAACACACCACTGCCAAACTGAGACTTCCTCTTCAACATCAGCCAAAGGGCTGAGAGGATATGGGCGCCGTCCTGAACGTGACTTGCCATTCTCACGGTTTATCATCTAGAATCACGTCCATAGGTACACAGCTCTATAGCTTTTTCCAGCGTGCCTAGGATTTTAATGCTACCCCCCATAGCCTGCCTGCGTTGAGAATAAACATCTCTTGCTGCTCCCAGAACTCATCCTTCTTTCTTTTCCTGAGCGTTGTCTTTTCGGAGCCATCTGTTCCCCCCTCCCCTTCGCAGCCTCCTGCCCTCCGCCCTGTCATCAGGTCTGAGCTGGGTGCTTTGAGCTCAGCTGCACCCCCATTACTGGTTGATGGCTCCTGATTTGGACCAGGAAACCATGTGGCTTTCTCTTCACCCTCCCTCTACCTTCCTCTCCTCCCTCTCCTTCTGAACTACCATTATTTATGTAGGTGTTTGAGATTAAACAACTAAAGAAACATTCCCTGTGCTTTACAAGACCTAAAAGGTTGAAGGCCAGAAAAAAAACAGAAGGGACACAGTGTGGAGCAGTGGTGGGGAAGGTTGGTCACGGACGCCTACAGGTCCTTGAGTGCTGTGCAGTCACGGGCAATCTGCTTAACCTCTCTGAGCCTCAGTGTCCTCCTCTGGGAAATGGAGAAGTAGGAGCCTCAGAAGTCCATGCCGGTTTTAATAGTACAGTCATCTCTCGGTATCCTCTAGGGATTGGTGTCAGGACCTGCTGACAGATACCAAAATTCAAGGATACTCAAGTCCCTGATACAAAATGGCACAGAATTGACGTATAACCTATGCACATCTTCTGTATGATTTGAATCATCTCTAGATGACTTATAATGCCAATGCTATACAAATAGTTGTACTGTATTGTTTTTGTATTATTATTTATTATTGTATTGGATTTTTTTCTGAATATTTTTCATCTGCCATTGGTGGAACCCATAGTTGTGGAGGGCCTACTGTACTTCACATATTGTCGTATAAGTGAAAAATGTAGGCAAGGCTTCTAGCACAGTGACTGCTACATAACAGGTGCCCAATGAAAGTTTGTTTCCTTATGCCCCTTCTGGAACCCAGAAGTTTTTGGCCAGATATCCCTGGAGGGAAGACTGATTGCTACATTCTTACCCCTCCTGGCTTAGAGAAGCCCCAGCAATTAACAGCTCTGCCTGGGAGTCCTGAGCTGCAGGCCCCCTACTCCTCCTGGGTGATTTCCAAAGATTTAGGGTAGGGGAGTCAGCCCAAGGCAGCAGCTAAACAAACAGGGGGATTTGAAATAGCCTGGGGTCTTTGAAATAGCCTCAGATCCTTCTTTGCTAGGGCCCCTGAACTGCCATTCTCTACAGTTCCAGCAACAGGGCATTGATGTTTGGTGCCAGATGAATGCTGTGATGCTTTTTCCTGCTGGCTTGGAGTTGAAAAGAAAGGAAAATGACTGGTAATTCATTTGTACTCCACTCCCACTCTCCTAGTGGATCATGTTTCTATAAATAACTCTGGGAACCAGCTAACAATAATAGTACTTCCAAAAACCTCTCCTGGGCTTGGCGCCTGTGGCTCAACAGGCTAAGGCGCCAGCCACGTACACCAGAGCTGGCGAGTTCGAATCCAGCCTGGGCCCGCCAAACAATGACGGCTGCAACCAAAAAAAAAAAAAAAAAAAAAAAATGGCTGGGCGTTGTGGCGGGCGCCTATAGTCCCAGCTACTTGGGAGGCGGAGGCAAGAGACTTGCTTGAGCCCAGGAATTGGAGGTTGCTGTGAGCTGTGATGTGACAGCACTCTATCCAGGGTGACAGCTTGAGGCTCTGTCTCAAAAAAAAAAACCTCTCCTGGGTTGCCCCAGTGGAGACTCAGGAAATACACACCTGATGTGAACCAAGTTCTCCTCCCCTTTACCTGGGTGACCTCACCAAGCTTACCTATCTCACCCAGTGACCCATCTGGGGGAGCTGGACACAGTTGCTCACACCTGTAATCCCAGAAGCTCAGGGGGCTAATGCAAGAGGGTCTTTTGACACCAGAAGTTCAAGACTAACCTTAGCAATATAGTGAGAACATATCTCTAAAAAATATAAAAATAAAGAAATTAGCCAAATGTGGTGGTACATAATTGTAGTCTCAGCTACTCGGGAGGCTGAGGCAGGATACCTCGAGCCTGGGAGTTCACTGTACTCCGGCTTGGAAAACAGAGCAAGCTCCAGTCTCCAAATTTTAAAGGTAATAGTAATGATAATAATAACAGTCTGGCAAGTGTTTCATTGGGGTAATGCCTAAAACACTAAGATCAAAACAGATGCTCAGTACTCACTGGTCTCCCCTTGGCCAAAAAAAAAAAAAAGAAAGAAAAAACAGAACACTTTCAGGAGGTGAGGAGGTGATTTGATAAAGACTGAAGTTGTAATCACCTGTCTGCTGTCATTCAAGGGGAAAAAAAAGAAAGTTAAGATGACCCTACTTATCTGCTAATTTTGCAAAATTCTGCTCCCCTGAGCCAAACCATTTCCCACTATGTCTTCTTTCCCCAGACCACTGCAGCAGTGCCTCTCTAGCCTCTGCCCCCATCTCTCCCTTTAATCCATCCCTGTGATCCGGCTCACAGAGCTCCTGCCCGTGCCCTCTCTAGGCTCCCTGCTGTGGGCAGCTAAGTCCTGACTCCTCCGCACGGCAGCCAGCCCTTCTTTGTAGGGGCCCCCACTCTCTCTACCTGTTGGCTTTGGTGCAGACTCAACACAGTGCTGACATTTACTGATGTTCAAAGCAAAGGATTCTGAACCTTATTAGTTCAGAATGAGAATGAGGGAAAGTCTTTCTGATTTGCAGTGATATGGGGAAACCATGAGACTTGCTTATCCTGCAGAACCAATTCAACTCAGCAAATTATATTAAGGGCCTACTGTGTGCCAGGGCCCATGGAGAACAGAAAGGAGTCGGCTCACCCCTTGTCTGGCAGGGAGACAGATACACACCTGCACAACTCTGCTGTAGAGCAGGCATCAGTGAGGGAAACAAGCTAGGGGAACATGCCAGGGTGTGTGGAGTGCAGTGGAAGTTCAGGGGACCCTCATGGACAAAGAGGCCAACTCCCGAGCACCACAGCTGAGTTTTCCTATTCAAGCTTTGTCCCAAAGTCACCTTTAGTGTTATGAGTCTGTAGGACTGTGGTGGACCGAATTGTGTCCGTCCACAAATTCAGATGTTAAAACCCTAAGCTCATGTGAGTATTGGAGATAGGGCCTTTAAGGGGGTGATGAAGGTTAAATAAAAGTCATAAGGGTAGAGTCTTGATCTGATAGAACTGGTTGTTCTTCTAAAAGAGTCAGAGACTCCAAGATTCTCTCACTCCTCCAAGTGAGGACACAGCAAGAAGGCAGGTGTCTTCCAGCCAGGAAGAGAGCCCTCACCAGAAACCAACGCCTGTCACAACCTTGATCTTAGACTTTTCAGCCTTTAAAACTATAAAACAGGCTCGGCGCCTATGGCTCAACGGGCTGAGGCGCCAGCCACGTACACCTGAGCTGGTGGGTTTGAATCCAGCCCGGGCCCGCCAAACAACAATGACGGCTGCAACCAAAAAATGGCCAGGCGTTGTGGCGGGCGCCTGTAGTCCCAGCTACTTGGGAGGCGGAGGCAGGAGACTCGCTTGAGCCAAGGAATTGGAGGTTGCTATGAGCTGTGATGCCACAGCGCTCTATCGAGGGTGACAGCTTGAGGCTCTGTCTCAAAAAAATAAAAAATAATAAAAAAAACACTATAAAACAATAAATTTGTTATTGAAAACACCCAGCCTATGGAATTTTGTTACGGCAACCTGGGCAGCATGAGATGAAGGCTGTAGTATAAGTATGAGCCTAGATGTTTGTGCTTTGCACATCAGTTATTTGTGTGCAACCAAATGCTCCCAGCCTCACTGGAGTCTGGAAATGTTTATTTCCTCCAACACTCTTCATTCGTCCATTCATCCATCCGTTCATTAGCAGACTTTTCCTGGTGTGTGCTCAGTGTGGGGTTCTTTGCTGGAGAGGGGCTGCAGTCAGAACTCATCTGTGCCCTCCGTGTGCACCCATGTGCATTAGGGCACGCGTGAAGCAAGCACTGTGGTTCACTGCAGGGCCAGCAGGGAAGGCAGTGACGGAAGAGCTGGTGCAGCAGGGACCTGGCTTTACAGCCCCCCCTCCACCCAACCCCAGCCCTTTTGGCTCTCAGGGAGCAGCCCTTTTGCTGGCTCCATTGTCCTGGTGTTTGCCAGTGGGGAGAGAGTGAGCAGCATGGCCTGAGGGCAGGTATGCCGCTGTGCACCCAGCATGCTTCAAAGCTCATTGGAGGGGGCTGGCCTTAGGAGCCAAAGAGGGCCTGATCAACCTGGGATTGCAGAACAGAAGCGTGAGTCCCCCTTACTGAGCACCAAGGGCCCTTCACCTTCCCACCCACTGCATTGCGCAGCTGGGAGGCTCTACAGCAGGAGAGTTGAAAGTGCGGCTTTGAATTTTGGCTCTATTGTTATTAGCTGTGATCTTTAGCAAATGAAGCAACTCTGAGTTTCAATTTTCTCCTCATGTGTATGTGGGGATAATAATACCTACTTTGTGGGTGCTGTTGGAATTCAGTGTGAAATAATGTAACTCAAGTGCTTAGAAAAGTACCTGGTTATTGGAAAGTCTTAATAAGTGGAAATTTCTATTATTATTATCATTGTTATTTATTGAACTGAGGCTCAGAAAAGTAACTTGCCCAAGGTCACACAAATCACAAGTGGCATTTTGGATCCCGGGTGTGCTTGGCCCTTCAACACAGTCTGTCCTTAACCAGGCGGCCTCACTTATCAACAACCATCACCCTCCTTTCTTGATGACCCTCAGGAAGCCATAGGGTGTAGGAGAACTTCCAAAGCAGACCAGAGAGTTCCCTTCCCCACACCCACCCTCCTGCTCAGAGAATGAGGCCCCACGCACAAGGCGGCCTTCCCGACTCCCAGCCTGAAGGCCCCTGAAAGGAAACCTCTGAGTTGTACTCTAGCCCTCGGCTCTTCAGATGCTCCTTTTGGCCCTGTGTGGGTGACAAGATGATGCATGAGGTCTGGCTAAGCAGCTTATTTGTCTGAGCTGGTGATGGCCTTTGTCCTGAGGTGGGTTAATGATAAGAGGCAGTGGCCCCTGAAGGCCTGAACAATGGTCAGGCTTCTCAGGTCATCGAATCCCTCCACAGAATGGCCCTGGGCCTCTCAGAGCATGGGAGGCCTCTGCTAACTCCGCTCTTCTTCGTCCACTGATGAGCTCCCCTCCCCGGAGGAACACTGAAGGAGGAACACCGAAATAATGGAGAGAAAGAATCAAAGAGCTTTCAAAGGACAAAGGACTTCAGAGGAGGAAACCGCCCCGGAGAGAGGGCAGTGCTAATGCCTGACTTCCCGCCTCGCCCCTGCACCCGCTCAGCACCGGCTCTCCTGGCTTGACTTGTCTCCCTCTCCACGGGCAGCAGGCCCACGCCTGACCAGACGGGCTCAGTTCCCCGGCTGCTCCTTTCATGATGAAGCCCACACTGCAGATCACAGTACCCATCCCCTGCCTGCAGTTACAGAGCACTGCCACATTTCCCTTCCTCCTGAGCCCCCTGATCCTCCCCAAGCCCCCACGCTGGGGAGGCACATCGTTTGGCCTTGCCTGCCTATTTCCATAAAAGCAGCTCCCTTTTTATCAGTTTCCCTCCGTGGCTTCTGAATGAAGATCCTGTTTAAAGAACACTTCTAATATTAGAATTTTTCCAAGTTTGAAAACCACTGATATAGATGAACCTTTCCTTTTTGTGGAAAGTGGCAGAGCTAGGAGTCAAAACTCAACATATGTGGTCATTCTGCAAAGATCTCTGTAGCACCTTCTGGGTGCCAGATACTGAGCTGGTCCCCAGACTACTGATGCTGACCTCAAGGAAGGGCCTTAGCATCACCATCCAGTCCTGCTGAGGGTTCAAGAATGCAAACATGAAAATGCTTCTTGATTTGGGCACCTACATGGGCAGTGGTGACCTTGCTAAGGCCATTGTTGGGGTATTCAGGCTAAAACCAGAGGAGGATGGATAGGAGAGGAGATGGTAGAGGTAGTTCAAATAACTTATTCAAAGTGATTGGACTTCGTGTCACAGATGACTTACTAACTATAAAGGTGAAAGGGTCCCTTTACAGCAGAGAGATCAGGAATCACCACCTTAATCAAGTGACCAAACTTAGCACTGCATTAGTGAGCCATCTGATATTATCCAGTAAGAAGCACACCTCAGCACACAGGAGATACACTTGCCAAAAAGGTCTAACCTGAATCTAAACATGAGGAAACAGACACATCCAGAATGTTGCACAACTATGGAACAACTGGCCTGGACTTTGCCAAAAGGTTAATGTTAATGCCATGAAAAAAAGGAATGAGGGTATTTGGGTAGGTAGGAGGTTCCTGATGATTAAAAGAGGCTAAAAAAAAAAAAGATAGCAATATTCAAACACATCTTAATTAGATCCTGAAGTATTAAGGCTATAAAAAAGACATTTGGGAAGAACAGGGGAAATTTTAAAACATGGTGAGCATGTAGGTGATATGGAATAATTGTTCATTTTCTTAATTGTGATATGAACTTGGGATTACATGGGAGAATGTCCTTATTCTTAGAATACATCAGATACATGCTGATTATTATAAAGTGTTCCTGATATCTGCAACTTTATTTTAAATGGCTCAGAAAAAAATTTTTGTATGTAAAGATAAAACAGTGTGGCAACCTATTAACACCTGACAGATTTAGGTACAGAACTTATGGGTGTGTTTATACTGTTCTTTCAACTTTTCTATGCAGTCAAGATTTTTCAAAATAAAAAATGAGAGAGACTACTTGGATTGGACAGAGACTGAACAACAGCAACTGGACTTTTGGACAAGTATCTTGGGACTAGTGAGACCGGGCACTGTTTGTAACAAGGAGCGCCTCCTCTCAGAACACAGAAACCCTCAGAACCTTTACAGAGAAGTGATAGTTGAGCAGTTGAGACATAACAGGCCCTTCCTGGGCGTGGAGGGAACTTCAACAAGGCACTGCAGCTGGTAATGGGAAACACATTGGCAGGAGTGTGGGGAGCCCTACCCCAGAAACAGCCCTTCTATGCTTAGGCAGGACAACTGGAACAAATTATGTGCATTCATACTTGGTAAACTGCCTTGGCACCAGAAGTGATCCTTGTAACCTGAGCTTTATGGCATCACAGCCATAGTTAAAGCTGTTGGGTCAGCCTTGCCCCTGCACTCTCTCTGTCGGAGGTTTATAGCTAAAGCATAAAATAATTCAGCATGAGCTGAAACATGAAAAACTCCTCCACATTGTAAAGGCAAACTTGTTAAAGTTTTCTAAAAAGGTACGTTCGGGAATAAAATCTTGTCTGTCTCTGCCTTTTCAAGCCTTGGCCAGACCCCCCAAACACCCTGCCCCCACCCTTATTCCATTCCCTACCTCAAGCCCAGACCACAATCCAATCAAACACAGAAGCTGTATATTCTGTGGTTGGAGGGTTCTTCATGGCCGGGGAGCCTTAGTTCCTGAAGCTGTCCCCTCTCTGGTCTTTAGTCTCTTCATCATTTATAGACAATATTTAATACTAGGGACCAGCTGCAGTGGCTCATGCCTGTAATACTCATGCTTTCGGAGGCCAAGGCAGGTGGATTGCTTGAGTTTATGAGTTCAAGACCAGCCTGAGCCAAAGTGAGGCCCCATCTCTACTAAAACTAGAAAAACTGTGGCAAGAAGGTAGCTTGAGCCCAAGAGTTTGGGGTTGATGTGAGCTAAGATGCCACAGCACTCTACCCAGGGCGACAGCTTAAGACTCTGTCTCAAAAAAAAAAAAAAAGAAAGAAAAAAATTTGAGACAGAGCCTCAAACTGTCACCTTGGATAGAGTGCTGTGGCATCATAGCTCACAGCAACCTCCAATTTCTGGGCTCAAGCGAGTCTCTTGCCTCCGCCTCCCAAGTAGCTGGGACTACAGGCGCCCACCACAACGCCTGGCCATTTTTTTTGGTTGCAGCCATCATTGTTGTTTTGCAGGCTGGGGCTGGATTCGAACCCACCAGCTCAGGTGTACATGGCTGGCGCCTTAGCCCGTTGAGCCAAAGGCGCCGAGCCAAAAAGAAAAAATTAGTATAGGGCTATCCAGACCATACTGGTATGTGGTCATTGAGTGGATGCACCTGTACATAGTGGCAATGATTTAATATGGTCTTATTAATTATATCAGAGTACATCAAATACAGGCATACCTCAGAAACATTGCAGGTTCAGTCCACAACAGTACAGCAAACTACACAAATGTTTTTGGTTTCCCAATGCTTATACAAGTTATGTCTACACTATATTATAGTCTATTAGGTGTACAATGACATTATGTCAAACAAAAATGTACATACATATTGCTAAAAATGCCAGTAATCTTCTGAGCCTTCAGCACGTTAGAATCTTTTGAGTGGTGGAGTTTCTTGCCTGGATATTGATGGCTGCTGACTGATAGGGATGGTGGTTGCTGAAGGCTGGGGTGGTGTGGAAATTTCTTAAAATAAGACAATGCTTATTTGCCACATCGACCGAGACTTCCTTTTACAAAAGACATCTCTGCATCATGTGATGCTGTTTGATAGCATTTTACCCACAGAAAAACTTTTTTTCAAAATATAATCAATACTCTCAAACCCTGCTGTGCTTTATCAACTAAGTTTATATAATATTATTTGATGCCATTTTAACAATATTCACAGCATCTTCACAAGGAGTAGATTCCATCTCCAGAAACCACTTTCTTTTTTTTTTCCATAAGAAGCAACTCCTTATCCATTGAAATTTTATCATGAGATTGGACCAATTCAGTCCCATCTTCAGGCTCCACTTCTAATTCTAGTTCTCTGGCTATTTCCTGCACATTTGCAGTTATTTCTTCCATGAAACCCCTCAAAGTCATACATAAGGGCTGGAATCAACTTTTTCCAAATGCCTGGCAGTGTTGATAATTTGACCTCCTCTGAATCATAGTTCTTAATGGCATATATAATAGTGAATCCTTTCAAGAAGACTTTCAACCTACTTTTCCTAGCTCCATCTATGACAGATACAGCATTATGAAATATATTTCAAAAATAATGAGATCTGAAAGTCAAAATCACCCCTTAATCCATGAGCTGCAAAATAGATATTAGCAGGCTCGGCGCCTGTGGCTCAATGGGCTAAGGCGCCAGCCACGTACACCTGAGCTGGCGGGTTCGAATCCAGCCCCGGCCTGCCAAACAACAATGATGGCTGCAACCAAAAAATGGCCAGGCGTTGTGGCAGGCGCCTGTAGTCCCAGCTACTTGGGAGGCGGCGGCAGGAGAATCGCTTGAGCCCAGGAATTGGAGGTTGCTGTGAGCTGTGATGCCACAGCACTCTATCCAGGGCGATAGCTTGAGGCTCTGTCTCAAAAAAAAAAAAAAAAATAGATATTAGCAGGCATGGAAACAACATCAGTGTTATCCATCTCCGTCAGTACATCTCCGTCACCCTCAGGTAGCCAGGTATATTGTCAATGAGTAGTAGTATTTTGAAAGGAGTCTTTTCTTCTTAGCAGTAGTTCTCAACAGTGGGTTTAAAATATATCCCGTTAAGCCATGCTATAAACAGATGTGTGGTCATTCCGTTTACAAACCACAAGCAGAGTAGATTCAGCGTAATTCTGAAGGGCTCTAGGACTTCTGGAATGCTGAGCGAACACTAACTTCAACTTCACATCTCCAGCTGCATGACCCCCTAACAAGAGAGTTAGCCTAACCCTTGGAGCTTTAAAGCCCGCATTGACTTCTTTCCAGCTACGAAATTCCTAAATGGCATCTTCTTCCAATAGGAGACTATTTCATCTGCATTGAAAACCTGTTGTCTAACGTAGCCATGTTCATCACTGATCTTGCAGCTTCTCTCAGCATTTGCTGCTTGACTCTGCACTCTCACGTTATGGAGATGGCTTCTGTCCTCAGGCCTCATGAGCCAACCTCTGCTAGCTTACCTTTGCTTCTGCAGCTTCCTCGCCTCTCTCAGCCTCCATAGAATGGAGGAGAGTTAGGGCCTTATTCTGGATTAGGGTTTAGCTCATGGACCGATTCTCTGTCCAGGCTACCCAAACTTTTCCCATGTAAACAAGGCCGTTTTACTTTCTTAACATTCATGTGGAGTAGCATTTTTAACTTCCTTCAAGAACTTTTTCTTTACAGTCAACCACAATTGTTCGGTGCAAGAGGCCTGTCAGCCTATTTCAGTTTCTAACATGCCTTCCTTATGGAACTTATCCATTTCTAGCTTTGGGGCTTGTTTTTTTTGTTTCTTTGTTTGTTTTTTGTTTGGGACAGAATCTCACTTTCTTATCCCCAGTAGGGTGCCATGGCATCCCAGCTCACAGCAACCTCAAACTCTTGGGTTTAAGTAATTCTTTTGCCGCCCTCTCCCAAGTGGCTGGGACTACAGGCGCCTGCCACAACACCCAGCTATTTTTGAAGATGGGGTCTTGCTCTTGCTCAGGTTGATCTCAAACTCATGAGCTCAAGCAATCCACCCACCTCAGCCTCCCAGAGAGCTAGGATTACAGGCGTGAGCCACTGTGCCCAGCCTCATTTCTAGCTTTTGATTTAAACTAAAAGATGAGCAATTTTTCCTTCCACCTGAATACTTAGAAGCCAGTTTGGGGTTATTAATTGGCCTAATTTCAATATTATGCCTCAGGAAATAGGGAGGCCTGAGGAGAAGGAAAGAAGGGAAAGGCTGCCAGTCAGTGGAGCTATCAGAACACATTTATCAGTTATGTTTGTTGTCTTATATGGGTACAGTCCGTGGTATCCCCAAACAATTACAATAGTAACACCACCAACCACTGGCAAGATCACCGTAACAGATATAACAATAATGGAAAAGTTTGAAATGTTTGAGAATTACCAAAGGGAGCACATGCCATTGGAGAAATGTCACCAATGACACAGGGTTGCCACAAACCTTCAATTTGTGAAAAATGCAGTATCTTTGCAATGCAGCACAGGGACATGTAATACAATGAGGTATGCCTGTACACAGATCTATGGAGAAGAGTTGTCTTTTTAGAAGAATATTTAGTCCTTATTAATTGAAGATATTAAATTCATTAATTAAATAGTATTTTCATTGTACTTGAGTCAATTTAAAACAAATACTCTACCAGAGATAAGTGAGAGATCTCGGTGAAGAGATCCACAATGCTTTTTCAGTCTTTATTTACTGAACTTCAGAGATCACCAATTAGAGTCACAGAGAGAAAACCTGCCAACGGTTGTCTGTGTCTTACCCCACAGAGGGAAATCATAAAGAATATGTTGAAAAGACGCTTTAAACTAACCAAGTGATTCTTCAAAGATGCAAGCCCTTTGCCTAGCAGTGACGTGGGCATAGTAACGTGCCACAGTGTCACCGGAGGGCACATGGTACATCTGAGGTGGTGGAAAGGCCAAGAACCCCTCCCCGCTCCGGAGCATTTTCCCATTGCCATTAAAATGCATCGCTTTGCCTGCTTATTAGTGAGGGTCACTGAGCACTTGAGCATGAACAGTAAAATGCAGTTATACCATCACTGTAGTTACAAGTTTAGTCAACTGAACATTTTTTGTATTTGTGTGGGATTGTAGGGTCACAAACTAGTAAAATCAGACAACTCTGGCAACTCTGTTCCATGATTAACTTCATTTGGTGAATACAGTGATCCCTATTGGTTCCAGGACCCCAGGCAGCTGCCAAAGTCTGGGGATACTCAAGTCTCTTGTATACGATGGTCCAGTATTTGCATGTAACCTATGTACATTGTCTTGTGTACTTTAGAGCATCTCTAGATTATTTCTAATACCAAATATGATGTAAATATAAGTTGTTATATTGTATTGTTTGGGGAATAATGACAAAGAAAAAAGTCTTTATTTGTTGAGTTTAGAGGCAGATTTCCCCCCACCCCCGAATATATCTTATTGCAGTTGGTTGAGTCCACTAATGCAGAACCCATGGGTATGGATGGCTGACTGTATTAATTTACAAGTGAGAATAGTTGTCTTTTTTTGAACATGAAAAAAAGTTCCTCTTGTTTGTTACCTAAAAGGTAGCCCAAGTACAGTTCTTAAAGGAAGAGAAAATACATAGAAAATCACAGGAAAAGAATTTGGTTTTATCCTTATATTATCAGTTTTTGGTTAAAGGGAAGGAGAGGCTTTGAAGTCGGATAATCCTAGGTTCAAATCCCAGCTCTTCCACTTACTGGCAGCGTGACCCAGACAGATTAATAATCCATTCTGAGCCTGGGTGGCTTCATCTGTATAATAGGGTATAATAATACTAACCCAGCAGGGAGAAGTGAGGAAGCGGCATACTCTATGAAAAGCTGTTAGCCCAGCACCTAGCAAATAGAAAGCATTTAATGAACAGAGCTACAATTAGTACTGAATCTGCAAAGAACAGGAGCTCCTGATATCCAGACCTGTCTCTCAAGTACTATTCTTTAGCACCAGAAATGACAGCCCAAGGCAAGCCAGCTGACATCAAAAGCCCTGTCCTGCGGACCTTCAAATGGATGATGAAAATGCACTGTGATTTCTGCCCTTTTGAAGCTGTCTCTTAGCCTTGCCCTTCAAGCCTCTAGGGGTTTGATGGGTTGGGAGGACATTGCACATAAGAAACTTCAGTTTGTTATTTCAAAGCAAGGAAGCTTCAGATGGGCCAGCTGGTTTGTTCAGAGCCTGCGTTTCCAGACATGTGGTCAGGTGATGGAAATCACCTCCACTGGCCCTTGTCCTTTGGCAAACATGCTGGGGTAGGCAGAAAAAGGTGAGCCAGAACCAACTTCCTTATTTTTTGTTTTATGTTGTTTTTGTTGGTGATGGTGGCAGGTTGTTTTTTACCTGAGTTAGGACTATCACCCCCAAACTGTTCTACAGAGGTTAAGCATTTTAATTTGAGTCACCACAGTGTCAGCCACTTCATCATGGTGCTCCTCACTAGGCGATTGGCACTGGAAAGTCACTGTCACCGTGGCCCTCACTTTCCTTATCTCTAAAGGCAGAAGAAGACGGCCCTCTCTGCAAACCTTCCCCAGCCTGTCTTGTGGCTTCTGTGAGATAAGGCACGTGAAAAGTAGCAGTGCTCACAAAGGCAGGGGTAGGAAGGCCAGCCCACCCGCAGGCTCTGCAGGGAGGCAGCGCATTGTACACATACGCACCTCTGTGTAACAGGCCTTTTCCCAAAAGGTATATGTAAATAGAGGATGTTGTTACAAAAATACACGGGAAATAGAGTATTTAATAAATAGAAACATGTTAAGTACAGGATAGGAGACAGAGAAAACTAATATTGACTTAACCATCTGCTACCCTTAATTTATTCTGACTTTGCATCTAGATTCTTGACTGTGTATCTTTGCACATTAAAGTAGCACACCTGGATGAGCAAGACTTTCAAATAGGTTGTCTCTGATATCACAAAAGATCTAGATACATTTCCCCACAGGAAAGAAAAATAGTTCTTAAATATGCCTTAGAAATTGCCATCCCCCTGGACAGAAGAGAATTTATGACAGGCAATTAAATGTGTATTTACTGAATGTGAATTTCTCCTGGTGAAGCATACACAATAATACATATAAAGAGGAGAGATAGGGTAGGAAGGGACTGGACTTGTTTCCTGCTCATTTGCAGCTTGAGTCAAACCTTTCCAAGCTGCGTTCCTTGGGATGAGAGTCTGCTGCTTATCCTCATGCCCAACCTCTCACCCCACACCAGGGTATTCCTTCCTTTCCTGTCTCACTTCTTCCAAGAATTAAGATCTTTCATGGAACAAGCCGTGCTTCAGAATATACCTCTTCTAGGACTGAAAAATTGCCAAAAGCTGGGATATGAAATCACCCCCTTCCTTCAGAGCCTCCTTTCCCAGCTTGAGAGTCACCCCCTCCAGACTGCATTTGTGATCTGTGAACTCCGTGTCTGTTGTCTGAAAGGCACACATTAGCCAAGTCCCCTTCTTTGGAGCTAGCAGCAGATACAAATTTCAGGCTGAGAAGACTCTATCCTAAAGACCCTCATAGAGTTACTGGAATTTCTTTCTTCAGGTCCTTGGTCTCGGGGATTTGAAGAATGAACCCACAGTCCACAGATCAGTGGTAAGATAGGATTTTTTTTTTTTTTTTATCCTCGCAGTTTTTGGCTGGAGCTGAGTTTGAACCCGCCACCCTCAGCATATGGGGCCAGCGCCCTACTCCTTGAGCCACAGGTGCCACCGTAAAAATAGGATTTTATTAGACAGAAAGGAATACAGAAGGTGCGAGAAACACCAGAGCATCTAGACAGAAGGACTGAAAAGCATCAGAGCTTCTGGCAGAGAGAAAGACCCAAGTGGGAAGTCTCGACGTGAGTCCGTTATCTAGGGGTATAAGGTCTTGAGAATTACGTTTGGCTGGACTTGGTAGATGGAAACACTTTTTCAATGTTAATGAGAGTTATTGACAAATGAATGAATGTAGTCCTTCCAACTCAGGGCAAAAGGTCAGGGCATTCCCTTCATGAAATTGCCTAGGCCTAAGAAAACTGGGGTCCCCTGTCCAGCCTTGAATGGGAGAACCCTGTATCAATAGAACCATTCACCAACTCTTGAGGGGAAAGTTTCATGGGATTTAAAAGTTAAGCTAGAACCCCACTGCACTCAGAAAGCTGTGAGCACTTCCAGCCTTGCAGGGATTCTCTTGGAAAGACTCCACATTATGGAAGGGCACAGGCTTTGAAGTCAGCCAGGACTGGCTTCAGACCATTTCATCAATTTGTGGCCACATATCATTGGACATTTTACCTCCCTCACTCATGCCTATTTTTGTCTTTTGCAAGATAGGGATAATAATAGTTACCTGGAGAGGGAAGAGGGGATCATTGACAGGACAAATTAGTATTTGTGGAAAGATGAGCAGGAGGTCTGGCACATGGAAGGTATAAGAACAAGTCAGTCCTTTGGCCTACTGGCTCCTGAAGGACAGATTCCATTTTGCATAGCCCACAGAGCTCACACTTACAGACGACTAAGAGTTTAAAGGATGGGGAGATGGACTGGCCTTTGCACTAGAGGAATGCTAGCTGGGTAGCCCTGGTCCCCCATAGCAGGCATTCCGGCTAGTAGCTAACAACACCAATTTTGCAACACTTTCACTCCGTCACCGGAGTGACAAGGCATCATAGGTCACAGCAACCTCAGACTCTTGGGCTCAAGAGATCGTCTTGCCTCAGTTTTTCTAGTTTTAGTAGAGACGGGGGTCTCACTCTTGCTGAGGCTGTCAAACTCCTGAGCTCAAGCTATCTATCTGCCTCAACCCCTCAGAGTGCTGGGATTACACGTGTGATCCACCGCAGCCGGACTTTGATTTTGCATTTGTATACTTTTTTTTTTTTGACACAGAGCCTCAAGCTGTCACCCTGGATAGCATGCTGTGGCATCACAGCTCACGGCAACCTCCAATTCCTGGGCTCAAGCGAGTCTCCTGCCTCCGCCTCCCAAGTTGCTGGGACTACAGGCACCTGCCACAACACCTGGCTGTTTTTTTTTGGCTGCAGCCGTCATTGTTGTTTGGCGGGTCTGGGCTGGATTCGAACCCGCCAGCTCACGTGTACGTGGCTGGCGCCTTAGCCCGCTGAACCACAGGCACCGAGCCTATATACATTTATTTATTTATTTATTTATAGACAGAGTCTCACTTTGTCACCCTTGGTAGAGTGCTGTGGCACCATAGTTCACAGCAACCTCAAACTCTTGGGCTCAAGCCATCCCCTTGCCTCAGCCTCCCAAGTAGCTGGGAGCCCCCCACAATGCCCAGCTATTTTTAGAGGCAAGGTCTCACTCCTGAGCTCCAGCAATCCACACACCTCAGCCTTCCATAGTGATGGGATTACAGGGGTGATCCACCGCGCCTGGCCCTGGATTTTGCATTTTTAATAGACCTCATCACCCTCATCCCTGAGTCTCACTGCTGCTCAGGAGTGGGAATGACCACTTCCCAGGATTGTTACGCGGCTCCAATGAGATCCCATGTACAAAAGTGTCAAGCACAGTGCCTGGCACATAGTAGGTGTTCAGAAAATGTTGTATCTTACAAGAGAGGAATCCGGTTAAAGACAGAACATGAGTGTGGTCTGTGTTCAGTCAGAGTCTGCTCCCTGCCCATTTCAGGGACAGCTTTGTGAGGTGAGAGCGGGTCAGGGCAGCCGCGTGCTACAAGGAGAGCCTGCTCTGGATTGTACAACACATGGGGTGGGCGATGGCAGCCAGCCAGTTCATTGTGCCATGTCTGCCCTATCCTGGCACCCACTTCTGGTGGGACCCCAGCTGGCACCCTGCCAGGGCTTGCCTTCCTGCCTCCTAGGCTGGAGGCCATGCCGTTTCCAAGTCACAATGGAATGTGCGTTGCCCAGACCTGATAGGAATAGCCTTTCCACATTAGGACACTCCTCCCCCCACCCCACCGTGGCAGCCTGGCTAAGTGCTCTGAGCAGGTCCCTAGGCCTTTGTGTGTAGACCCACTAGCCAGCCACCAGTGTGCCTCTGTTCCTCAAACACGCCTGGCCCCTTTCACAGCTCCACAGCTTTGCACAGGAGCATCTCTGCTAGACAGAGGGTGCTACCTGCTTTCATGTCTCTGGTCTCACTTCATCCTCACTGCGAGTCTGGGACAACAGGAGTTTTCCCTTCTCATAGGTGAGGAAACTGAGGCCCTGAGGTCACACTGCTCACCTAAGGCCAGGCAGGCAGTAAGTGGCAAGACGCCGCAGGTGTGCTGCCAGTGCTCCCTGTCTTAGCCCCCTCGCTGAGGCCAGCAGGAAGAGCTCCGGGACCATGGGCCTGGGGAAGTGTGTCTGCCTGGAAAGTTGAAATGCAGGATGTTTGAACATCTCTCTCACTGGACAAAGTGAGGCAATTTGTCAGGTTCTTTTGGTGACTTTTTCAGGCAAAGGGGCTTGGGTGAAGACAGCTCTTGGCTTTAACAGAGAATGGCTTGAGGGTGCTATTTCTGGTAGGCCTGGGACCAAAGGAGAGAAGAGAAAGCAGCTGTAGAGATTGGGGTAAGTGCTTGGCTTGTCAGAAAGATAATCTCCCCACACCTGGGCCCTGGAAACACAATCCAGGACTCTGAGATGCACTTTCATCTGTCACCATGGCATCCCCAGGGTGACCTGCCCCTGCGTATCCAAGCCATGGGGCTCAGGTTACAGGGCACACTCTCAGGGCCCTTGAGTCCCAACAATGCCTGTTTGTCCTTTGGAACTGCCATCTCCCAGGAGGAATGTTAATGGGATGGAGAGGGAGGGGGCAGGGGAGGGAGAAGAGACAGATTCAGTCTGAGCCCGCTCTCCTGTCAGCCTCCAGAGTGAGCTCATCCGTGAATGTCTGCTAGTCCTTCCAAGAGACACTTAAACCATCCCCAGGAAGAGGAGTGAGGACCCGCTATTTAATCTGGGGCTAAGTCTACCTACCCCTTGACACAATTTATCTCAAGAAATATTTTCAGTAGCACAAATATGGAAAATGACTTGGACGTCCAATAATAGGATGTTGGTAAAATAACATTACCTTCTCTCCATATGATGTTTTAAGTAATCATTAAAATCATGTTTTCATGTAATGTATAGAGACATATGAAAAGTCACATAGTATAATGTTAAGTGGAAATTGGAGAGAAACTGTATATGCACTACACACATGAGCCTAACAAGTATATGCTTATGTGTGTCAGAAAGGCTATTAGGAAATATACCAGGAAATTACTGAGTGTTTTGGCTGTGTTTGGCATTTTTGTTTTTTCCCATTATACTTTTCTCCTTTATACATTTTTCTAGTGAATCATGTCACTTAAGGGCCAAAAGAAAATTAATTTCTTAAAAATGAATTTATTTCACTCCTTGTGCAAGGTGCTAGGGGTAAGATATTTAGAAGAACCTGGTCTCCGACCTCTGTGAGCTCATATCCTACCTAGCACAGCATAGAAGTATATAAACAGATGACAAAAATGGATCATTTTGAGCAGCAACAGCAACAATGATTATACAGACCCATTTGTTAGGTGCTATGGATTATTCTAAATGCTTTATGTGTACTTACATTTAACCCTCACAACCCCATGTGATAGGTAGTTTTTAACCCATTTTACCAATAGTTTGTACAGGTTGCAGTGGAAACAAAAAGTAACGAGATTAACTCTCTCAATGGGGTCGGGCACGCTGGAGAATTAGTACTTATGATGATTCCCACAGGGTAAATGTGAGCTGTCCAAGCAGACAAAGCAAGACAGAGTTTGTGAGGTATTGGTAGTACTGTGAATGATGACATCAGGGATGGGAGAGCCAACCTTATGAAATTGCTAATGCGCTTCCTTCCCCAGGGAAAGCTAGAAGGGTCTTCAGGGCCAGTGTGTGAAGGGCAGAGACAATCACGCTGTGAAGTTTGAGCATGATTGTATTAGGCAGCAGTGAGCATCAAGGAGCTCTGGCATGGTCAGGAAAGATCATTTGGGGGCTTCTGAAACCCTGTGAAAAGCTCAGCTGTATGTAGAGAGAAGTGTTCCTCTGGAGACTGGCGATTGTAGGAAAATTCATCTCTGTTCCAGCTGAAGTAGCAGAGAAGGAGAAAGGAAATGAGAGGCCACAGAAATGTGTGAATTCCGCTAACCCTTATCTGCTTGCAGAAAGTCACCGCAGCCATGTGGAATCCAGCCCAGGATGGGGGGTGTATGCGCACAGAAATGTTTACCGCCCAGACCATGAAAAGGTGTTACCGCTGAAAAGAGACCTGGGAATTCCAAATGGGCTTTTGGTTTTTGAATGCAAGTTCTGTGCTTAATTAGTCCAAATCATTTCTGGTTTTGCCATAAGAACAAGGGAAAATCTTGAGTGGCAGTGCTGTAAGTACTTATATTCCAAGTTTGGCTGGAGCTGCATCTGTTACAGAAGCAGCCCCTCACCATAAATCTGACAAAATACTTGAAAGCTGGAGTAACACTTCTTGGTTCTGTTTGCCATGCCTTTAGCCTACCAGATGACAGTCTGCTGTGCTTGGCCACAAGGGTCCTGCTTGCAACAAATGAGACAATAAGAAAGATGGACACAGTTGTTTATCACGATTGTCTCTTATTCTAACACTGTCCTTTCTATTAAAATATCTCTTTTCCAATGAAGTAACGATGAGTAGAGGAAAGGGTTCTTTTGTTATTTTTAATTTTGACATTTTGGAACCATTGAGCCTATGCCTTATTAATCTCTACTTAGTGCTAAACTCTGAGAAAGATGAATCAGACATAGCTGTGGTCCTTAAAGACATGTGAGTGGTAGGAAAGGTAGGAAATGATGAGGGTCATCTAGAAAAGGCTGGATATTATCATTGAGAGGTTTGCGGGAAAGGTATACAGGAATTCTTAGTACTTTTTTGTGTAACTTCTAGCTAATCTAAAATTATTTTCAAATAAAAAGTTTAAAAGGCTATCACTTAGGGTGAAATATAGAAAGGAATAGCCTGGCAGTGCCTATACTCAGTCGGCAAGGACGCTGGCCACATACACCTAGAGTGGCAGGTTTGAACTGGCCCGGGCCTGCTAAGCAACAATGACAACTCCAACCAAAAAATAGCCGGGCGTTTTGGTGGGCACCTGTAGTCGAGCTACTTGGGAGGCTGAGGCAAGAGAATCGCTTAAGCTTAAGCCCAAGAGTTGGAGGTTGCAGTGAACTGTGATGCCACTGCACTTTACCTGGGGCAACAGCTTGAGACTCTTGTCTCAAAGAAAGAAAGAAAGAAAAGAAAGGAATAGCCTGATGTTTCCATTTAAAAGCTGCATTAGGGAAAATCTTGAATATCAGGCTTTATTCTATAGATAATGTGGAGCCATGGAAAGCTTTTAATTAAATTTAAAATATAGTCAGATTTCCCACTAGAAAGATCAGAGTGAAGACAGATTACAGAGAGGTGAATTTAGGGGCAGTTGAAATAACCCAGGTAGTAAAGGATGATCTTAACAACAAAAAAAAGACAAAATTACAACAAATTTAGTTTAAATATTTTAATTGGCTTTTATTTGTGATTCTACCATCAAGCAATACCTTATTCTATAAAACAAAATAGATGTTCTGATGAGCTGAACAGAAGAGGTTGATTTTATAGATGGAAACGGGCTGAGGAAAGCAAAAACAAAGAACAAAAAGTGGACTGATTGTTTGGGTTACAGATAGGGGACTTCTCGATCATGCCAGGTAAAATAGAACTGTTTGTGGATTTGACTACAATCTCTCTCTCTGCTGATAGCTTGGAAAGATAAACAACTTAGCTTTGGCTTGGTAGTGGAATTTCAGCATGAGTGACTCTATTTCGGTATGGTCTGTTGGGACTGGTTCAGGAGCTCGATGCAAACCAACATGGCCATTATAAATTTTAATACCTAACAGGACTAGCTCTGCAGGATGTCAATAGTGGCTACTTGAGGTAGGAGCTCCATGGACAAATAAATTTGGGAAATGTTAAGGTTAAAGAGATTCCTTACTGGAGGAGTTCTCAACAGCATTAACTTGTTAGATGACAGGCTCTGTGAGTCTCAGCAAAAGAGATGATATGCAGGGTTTCCCAAACATTTTTGACCATGGAACCCTCTTAGGAACTTCCCAAAGATACTGTATTCAGAAAAACATCCTTTGGGAAATAACCGCTGGCACTGAAATGGAGAGAAGTGTGTGTGTCACAATCCCTCCTTCTATATTCGGCAAAGAGGAGACCCTGGCCTAAACATACAGGGATCCCCTCACAGGTGCCCACAAACCCTCTCCTTCCTCCCCCAGCTGTCTGCACCCCTAAGATCACTGCCCTTCCCCTTATACAGAGGGCTCCTCTGTGGGTTTGTTAACAGCAGAGGAACAATAACATCACAGATGCCTGGACACATGTCCAACCCAATTTTTTTTTCTTTTTGAGACAGAGTCTCACTTTGTCACCCTTGGTAGAGTGCTGTGGTGTCATAGCTCACAGCAACCTCAAATTCTTGGGCTTAGGCAATTCTCTTGCCTCAGCCTCCTGAGTAGCTGGGACTACAGGCATCCACCACAATGCCTGGCTATTTTTTTTTTTTTTGCAGTTTGGTCAGGACCAGATTCAAACCCACCACCTGTGGTATATGGGGCCGGCACCCTACTCACTGAACCACAGGCGCTGCCCACGCAATTTTTGGTTGCAATTGTCATTGTTCTTCAGCAAGCCTGGGCCCATCAGCCTCTGTGTATGTGGCCGGCGACCTACTCACTGAGCAATGGTGCTCAGCCTTTTTTTTTTTTTTTGAGACAGAGTTTCACTATGTCGCCCTTGGTAGAGTGCTATGGCATTGTAGCTCACAGCAACCTCAATCTCTTGGGCTTAAGCAATTCTCTTGCCTCAGCCACCCAAGTAGCTGGGACTACAGGCACGCACCTCAATGCCCAGCTACCCTAATTTTAAAAAATCACAATAATGAGAAATAATTCAATGTTTTTCTAGGGGAACCATTTTTGAAGAATTCTTCAAATGTTACTTTCCAATAGTTCCTAATTAACCTCTTTTTGCATTTCAGTTAAACTGTACAGTAGTTTTAATCCCTTTCTGCTTATAAATGAACTCTGCCTTGACTTTGACCTGGGTGCTATAGGTAAGCTGGTCTCACCTCCTTCCCCACCCACCTTCTCACTTCAGCACACCTTGTGGTCGCCAATAGCACAGTGTTATTCAGCATTTTATTTTAGTTTGTCACATCTACTGACCTTCATAAGTTGTTTGACCTTCAGCAAGTTACTTAACCACTCTGAGCACTGGTTTTCTTAACTTCAGTATGGGAAAAGCAATTCTCATCTACCACAGCTGGTGCAGAACAGGGCTGGGCAAGCTGTATATTTAAGTACTTTGTAAATATTCTTCCTGCTGGTGTCTTTCAGTGATTGGTATTCTACTCTGCACTTAACAATTCCGCAAAAATACTTGTTGGGTGAACATTCAGCTGCCATTATTCTAATAAAGATATTAATTAAGGAGTTAACTATACCCTTTAAGATCTTTATTATTCTTTCTCTTTTGCCTTCCTTTGAATCAAAATACTTAACTTGGCAAGAACAATAAGCTGTAAATAACCCTGTGAGGTAGATATTATTGCTCCCATTTTATAAACAAAGAAAATGAGGCTCAGTGTCAAGCTATATTAAAATTAAGATCTTTCTGATTCCTAAGCCCATGCTGTTTAGTATTGTACCAGGAATGATAAGACCCATTTCTTCTTTCACTCTTCCAGGCAACTCAACAGTTATTGACACATGCTGGGTGCTGTAAGAGGCATTCCAGCCCTCCAGGAACTCACCTTCCAGTTGAAGGAGATGAAACATGTGCGTGAAACTTGCAAGGCAGCATTGTAACACCTCATTTATCCCTCGCTGGGGAATGAGCTGTTATAGTAAGTGAATTTTACAGATGGAATCACAAAATTTTAACTCAAAGGGATCTTATAGATCTCATTATACAACCCCACTATTTTAAGAGGAAGAAACAGGGTCTCAAGGACACTGGATGAGCTGCTGAAGGTGCTCAGTCCAACCATTGGAGAAGAAACATTAGAATCCAGCTCCTTTGACTTCCTGCCTAGGACTTTAAAAATACAGTAACATTCCACAACACTCTACTGAGGGCGATAAACTGAGACTCTGTCTCTACCAAAAAAAAAAAAAATACAGTAACATTTTCTTAAACAGAACACATATTTCTTTGGAGTTTGTGTCAAATTGATGGTTCCCATCTTGCATCCTCCTGAATGTCTTGATATCATTGTTATAATCAGCATCGTAACACTGTGCAAGAAAAGTGATCCCTTTCAGCTGTTCTAAGTGTGTATGGGACAGTTTGCTCCTTACACTATGGCCCAAGCAACTTCCTGTTACTTAAACTCATTAAGTCATCTCTAACACTTAGAATCATTTTTCTGGGTTTTCCTTTAATACATATAGACATGTAAAATTGAACAAACATTGGGAATTGTAGATTTAAACAGATTTGTGTGGCTAATTAGCTTTGGTCCAATTACTTTATTTCTCTGAGCCCTTTTCCTCACCTGTAAAGTAACAGAATACAATACCCTATCTCATGGGTTACTGGAGTAAAGTATACGAGTGTGAGGAGTAAAAGGTGCCTGGAACTTAATAGGTGCTCAGCTTCCTTTTTTCCAAGTGTTCAAGAAACTCTTAAAAGTCATACACTTCCTCACTCACAAACTGCACAAAAATAATGAAATAGAACCAAAATATGTGTTGGTCACGAAACACAAACCTCTCCTGCCTAGTAAATCAAGTTCCCATACTCCAAAAACCAAACAAAACCAAAAAATAAAATCCACGTATAGTATGTCTATTTTCTTCCTCCCAGCAGGATAAAGAAGCCTTAACACAAAGCATAATTCATATCATCTCCAGATCTTGGGCCATAGCACCTCATGAAAACTATTAACACATCTCCCACCGCCTACTTTATGAACGCATATAAAAGCAGATCAGGTGAGCTCACTCTTGGTAATGGCTGAATCCCTAAGTATGTGAAATTTGACCTCATTCGAAGCAATTGTTTTAAATTCACTCTGGGCAGAAAGAACGCCTTTCTGTGATGTACACAGGCACTCTGAATAGCAATGTGGATTTCACAGACCCCAGAGGTGAAGGCTTTAGCATTGGAAAAAAGCTTCCGGGCCCTGTAGTCTAACTCCTAAAAGATAAAGAAACTGAAGCCTGGCAAATGGCTGAGATGTCCCCAAGACTCACAGAGTCTGGGGCAGATCCCAGGTGATACCTGTTTTCCTGTGTATTTTGTTTGTGCCTTTGTTTCAGAGTTTGGTTTCCCTTCTTAAAATGAGCCTGTCAGATTGACTGCCTCTCTGATTCTGTAGGTTTGTGAGAGGGGAGTGAATGACTATGCGGATGAACAGAGCTTGGATCAAAGCCTCTATTTTGTGACTAGAGCCTCAATGTGTCTTTTTGTAGACGCTCCCTTTGTGGCATTTCCTAGCAGCCCCCTTCTTGGACTTTATATTTGCCCCTGGACTGGTCCTGAGGAGCCCCCCCCCCCCAACACCATGCTGCAGCTCCCCTCCCTGGTGAGAATGTTGCCTTGAGTGTTTGCCTAAGTGCTGGGTATTTTTTAATTCCCAACTATATCTCACACAGACAGAAGTAAGGTCCAATTCCCAGGGTGCCCTTGTGCTAGAAGCCTGCTGAGCAAATTATCCCTGTCACCAAGAAGGTATTTTTAATTTGTGCCTAGTTGGTAGAAATAGCCAAATGTGAGGCCCCGAGCTCTTTCTGAAGCAGAGAAGAGGAGCGGGGAGCTCACTCTGACTGAGCACTGCCAGGGGCAGCATATGCGCCCTCTCGTCCAGAGGCAGGTATGCTCACCTTCCTTCCACAGAAGCCGAGGTCCAGGTGTGCAGGGTGAGACCTCAGCTTACACGTAGCTGTCTACCCTCGACTACCTGGCCCTGCTTCCCCGGCATGAACTTCCTTGGCCTCCTTAATGATGCTTCTGAGATTTAAACTTAGCAAATCCGCAGCAGTGCTCTCTAGGTTTAGATGTTGCAAGATCTCACTGGCATTTAATGTGGTTGGGTGTTTGAGTGTATTTTTATGTCTTGCCTGGGGCCTGGATAAAAGTTACAAGCAGCAGTGAAGACCAAACCAAGAAAGAAAATGTGGGCAGCCAACCTTGTAACCTTAGCTAATCTTTAATTATGCCTTAATTAAGGGCCTGTGAAGTAGATACAGGAAGACTAATGATAATATGTTGAGTTTATGTAGCATTTTAATTTCTCAAACTTCTTCATGTGTATTATCATAATAATTGCTGCCATTTACTGAGCCCCAGCTGGGTGCCAGGTTCTGTGTGAATATTATTATATTACTTCTCTTTTATTTCTCTGCTCAACCCTTTAAGGGAAGTATTATCCCCTTCATCCAAATAAAGAAATTGTCACTCCTCTAGAGAAGCAATGGGCAGCCTTTTACCACAACCACCATCACCATGTGTCCAGGAGGCCTGTCCCATGGTCCACTCTACCTCCTAATCTCCAGGTGGTACCACCTATGGAGCTTAGTGTCCAGACAGCAGGGGCTGAGTTTTC
The DNA here is from genome assembly GCA_963573935.1 of Arctocebus calabarensis. Classification (NCBI taxonomy): domain Eukaryota; kingdom Metazoa; phylum Chordata; class Mammalia; order Primates; family Lorisidae; genus Arctocebus; species Arctocebus calabarensis. Next base: position 30,366 of record CAUYON010102756.1, on the reverse strand, counting down.
ACCCTGCCCCTAGCCCTGCAGGGTACATCACTATCCACTTTGGAATAGCTCAGTGACAAAGGTATTGAATCCTAACCCAACACCTCTGTAAAAAGTATGTCTCATCATTCTCTTTTGGACAGATGGGGGAATTACGTAGCTGAGAATTTTTTAATTTAGCTTGGTCAGATTTCAATGTTAATACTACCTTTTCAACACCACCCAGCCCCCGCCCCCCAGTTAGGTAAATCCAGAGGGTATCCTGAGGTCTTCATAGAGCACCTCCAGGGTCCTTCTGACCTTCTCCTTCTCCACCCCATGCTCATGGAGACATCTCCCACCAGAGGGCAAATCTGAGGTGACAGCGTCATCAAACTGAGCGACCTGTATCTGCTGCACCCAGGACTGAGGCCCAGAATTCCTATCACGATGAATCACCTGTTGTCTCACAGACTGGAGCCCCACAACCTTGGGGGCAGGTTGGTATGGCTTTGCTTTCTGACTTATTTACTTCATTTTGCAAAAATCTGGGACTTTAACAGGTACAGGAAGTTGAGTTGATGCCCAAAGTGAGAGCTTGGTCCATTAGAGCCATCTGGTTGGTCTGTACTTCACAGCAATGGCAATGATGGCTAACATTGATTACTTATTATGTGCAAGGCCGCCTACTTAGTACTCTACAAAATTATTCCTCTAAATCCTCCCATAGCCCTATGAATTATTATTGTCATTTTAAGTTTTTGTATTTCAAAATATTAGGGGATATGCATATTTTACTTACATAATTTTGTTTTTGTACATACTGAGTCAAATTTATAAGTGTGCCATTCCCCCAGGGAGTGTGAACTGGACCCAGTAGTTAGTGTGAACTCACCCATCCTCTCCTCCCCATTTTTAAAGGTGGCAACTGAAGCACAGAGGTTCTGTTAACCTAATGAAGGTACCCTCTCTGGGCAGGAATAGAATTCACATCCAGCCTGGGCTGGAACCCAACCCACCTGATTTCAGAAATGCTACTGCTCTTTACCATTCCACACCACGGCTTTACCCTTCAGCGGCTTAGTGACCCTCGGCCAGTCACCTCACCAGGTGCTCTGTAATGGGAATGCCTACTTCTCCAGATTTTTGAAAAGCCAGTGGATCCTGGTAAATGCTGCTTTCCTTATGGGATCTGTGGCCAGTAAATATTTACCAATCTAGCTTTTAGGCACTTTGATGCAAATGTCCTATCCACTATTTGTTTTCTACCACACCTCTTTTATATTCAATAGTGGAGAAAAACAGTGCTTTTGGCTGTGTGTTTTAGAGTCAGACACCGCCCACCTGCCTTCTTACCATGCCTCTTTTCAAAGCTATGGGTAGCCTTTCTTTGTAATATGTATTGGGATTGCTAATAGGACTCAGGGGTAGCTTGTCTTTTAAAAATACTGGCTTCGTTGGGGAGGAGGGGCAAGGAGAGAGGGAAAAAGAGAGAGAAGGGTATTGAGAAAGAGAAACCTTGTAAGCCTCATCAAGGAATCATGGGCAGGACACTTCTTGACAACCCATTTAAAATTTTCCCCATGACTGGTGGGCAAAGAGAATCCATGTAGAGCTGGCATCTTTTTGGCTGTTCAAAAAGTGCCCTAATGTCCCTAAAAGTGAGAGTTAACGGGCTGAGGGAGGGTTGCTAGCGACCATCAAAATGATGAAGTGAAATTTCAAATTACATTAGATGTTTGCTTAAGGAACAACAGATGAGGCCCTGTGGATTCTCAAATCCTCTTGGCAACATTGCAAAATGAAAGCAGAACCATTTGGAACCCTTCGCCCGGACCGTATGAAGTCTGGATAGAAAAGATGACCTTTTAACGATAGCTTCCTGCCTCTGAAGGGTTAGAGTGTGTCAAATTTTTCTTTGCTAAAGGCCTGGTTTTAATCATTGCTGCAGTCAGAAGAAAGGGTTCTTACCCACACTGTTCACTTTTTAAAATATGTAAGATGTTCTTCGAGTTTACAATCAAGATTTTTTTGGATAATGTTCCCTATACTTTACCTGGTAATCTTCAGTGTGACCTTTGTCACATTCAAGGGTCTTTCACTGAGAACCTACTGTTGGCCCAGGCCAGTTCACATGCCTGGGTGAGTTTGATCTTCCTAAAGATCTCGACAGTGAGTCTTCGCATTTTTCTTAGGTGCGATGAACAAACTGAAGCTTAGAGCGTCATTGTCATTGTTTACGTCATTGTCAGTATCACACAGTTAAGGGATGAGTGACTGTACTTATTAGCCCTGTAGAGAGGGAGGGAAAATGTTTTGGGCTGAGGCACCTGCCTGTTTGTGTGCAAAACTAATTCCAAATCCGTTGCCCTTTTCTCTACCTCTCACATGGGGGGAAATTTAACTGCATTCAAACTATCCCGCCAGGGGGCTGTGGGGAACCACAGAAGCCTTCCCAGCAGGATAATGGCAGAAATAGCTTTAGGAACATCAGATAACTCCTCTTTCTTCCTTTCTAAGTCATTCACAACTAATATTATTAATAGGATTCTCTCATATTAAAATCATGTAAGGTACCCAGAGCCAGTATGCACATTGTACTGAAATGGAAAATGAGACCCAGAAAATTATAGAAGCTGCCCAAGGTCACCAGCTGAGCATTTAAACAGAGCATTAAAATCTCACCGATAGTCCTAGCACTGTTTTCCCCTGGGGACCAACAACTCTGCAAGTATTCCTCTTCTAGTTGTCGTCAGAAGCCCATCTTCTCTTGCAGTAAATATAAAACTAGTCCAGGACCTGGGCTAGAGGAAGCTTCCATGCACGAGCTGCCTCACCTGGTCTAAATTGTTCAAGCCTTTTTCCTGTCCCACAATTGCAATAGGTTCTGTTCAGAATCTAAATTTAATTAGCCTTCAAAGAAACCTTTGCTGGTAAAATAGGCTCCCAGCAGAGAAGGCTTTGCTTTCAATGTTTGCTGGCTAGAAAAGGCACATTTTGCACCAAAATGACAGAGTCTAGGGGTGGTGAACTTTTGACACAAGCAGAATAAATCCTTGAAGAGAAAATCTGCAGCCACCTGAAGCTTGGCTGGGCCTTATTTATGCAAATAGGCCCGGGCCCCAGCAGGATATTAGGGACCTTTATAACCTGGTTCTGTCTTTGCCATCTCCCCCCAGGGGCCAAGAGCCCGGGCTTGAGTCTTACATTTCCATAATAAAGGCCACCAGCTCCCATTTCACCACTTACTCCCCAGAACCATTAAAAACCCTAGGCAGTCCCATTGTGGGAAGGTTTCCCTGGATCCCCTTCCTCAGCCCTCTCCGATCTCTTCTGAACCTGCCAGCTTTTCTGAGGGGGAGATTAAATCAGTTGCAAGGAGCTGTTTAATTAAACTTTCCCCCTCCCACCTCCCAAGTTACCGGAGACTTCTTTTGACTTCTCCTTGGTGATGCCTAATCACTGTAATTTAGCAGATTCTGTAATTACCTGCTGTACACGGAAGGAGTTTGATTGCTGTTTCTTTGTCCTGCCTATTTCAACTTAGACTGACAGCTGAGTTCACCCTGCATGAATGTCTGGAATATCCTGGTGAAAGGCCGGGTACTGTGAATTTACAGGCGACCTTTCAGGGGTCCAGATTTATAGGCCAGTGTGACCAAAGGCATGGGGAATGAAAATTTGCAGTGAGGGGCTTCCCTTCTCTGTATGGTGGCCCACCAGCACCTGCCAGAACAGGGGTGGGGATGGGCTTCTTGCACCCCAGGCCCTGGCCATCAGCTGCACAGTTCACTCCGCTGTCATTCCTGCCAGAGCAATTTTTATTCTGCAAGTCACGCACACACAAATGTAGGAAGTGCTACATATCGCACTTCCAGAACCCTCGCATTCATAAAAGTAGCCATTATCTCCCTTCTACAGACGAGGAAAGTGATACTTTCTAACCGGTAAGTGGATCAGACCAGGTCTGGGTCTCTCCAAAGCCAGTCCACCCAGCCAGTGCTCACTTGATGGGTGCCTGGCCTTGTGCTAAGTCCCTTGCTTATATTTTATTTAATTCTTTTTTTTTTTTTTTTTTTTGAGACAGAGCCTCAAGCTGTCGCCCTGGATAGAGTGCTGTGGCATCACAGCTCACAGCAACCTCTAACTCCTGGGCTCAAGCGAGTCTCTTGCCTCTGCCTCCCAAGTAGCTGGGACTACTGGCACGTGCCACAACACCGGACCGTTTTTTGGTTGCAGCCGTCATTGTTGTTTGGCGGGCCTGGGCTGGATTCGAACCCGCCAGCTCAGGTATACATGACTGGCGCCTTAGCCCATTGAGCCACAGGCGCCGAGCCTATTTCATTTAATTCTTACAACATTGTGTCACAGAATTATGGACTAGACTTAATTATTTTCATTATTTGTGAGGAAAATGAGATCCAAAAAGTCACATAGCTAGAGAATGGGACAGTCTGGAATTTGAACCTGTGTGGGTCTAATTCCAAAGCCCATACTCATAACTTCCATACTATATTCCTTTCTTTGTTATACAGTGAATTCTCGAGTATTCCAAGATATACTCAAGACCATGGAACCTATTCTGTCAAGCCCTTGAAGATTTTTAAACCATTCCCACATTGTTTCAGCCTTATCATACATTTATATATTGAGAATTGTACATTAGGAATTAGTGCAGATGGTGTCTTCCTACCAGGCTTTTTATTCAAAACCTTTAGTGTTAAGATTTTTGGGGTTGGAAGGAGAGAATCTTTATTTTGCTTCTTAAAGCATAAGGTCACTCTTTGAAACTTGCCGGAGGGGAGGGTTGGACAGCCTGGGGCCTCCCAATCTCCTTCCAGGAAATTGCTGCTGGGAACACAATTTGTGGTTCTAAGTAAAACCAAAACCCTCAAGGGCTGCACTGTTTAGGGGCCTGCAGAGTAGGGAGAGGGGGAAAGTCAGGGCTGGCTGGGGTGATATGAGGGTGAGTGGTGATCACAGACAGCTTCAGAGATGGTGACCGATAGCTCCAGTGACCCTACAAGGACACTGTCTTCAGATGGCAGGGACCAGCAGCAGGAGAGACGTGTTGGTGCTCTCCTCAGGGAAGGCTGCCAGGGTTCCCAGATACAAGACACCTTTTGGGGTGTCAGGATGATTGAAATGGAAGCTGTTCTAGGTGTTATGAAGGGTGGCCCTGAATTAAGTGAGACTAGAGAGAAGGGAGGGGAGGAGAGAACGGAGCCTGGCTGGTGCTAACTCACTGACAGACTCAATGTTTGGTTAAGGTTCACGACTAGAAGGACACAGGTTAGCAGAAGTTGACAGAAAACTTTACACACATCTTCTAACCCTTCAAAGTGAAGAGCCTTTGCCTTAGCACAGGAGTGTGATGTGTCTGGGTCTCATGACTTTGGGACAGAGCCAGCCCGTTTCTGAGCAAAAAGGAGACAGACACTGAAATCTCCTGTATTTTGGGTAAATGTTTCTGTAAAAAAAAAAAAAAAACAAAACTCTCTTAGAGCCAAACTATCCACTGTTCAAATCCCATTCCTTCTGCTAGATTTTTAAAATTATTTTTCATCTGTACCTCTTCCCCATTTACATCCTTTACCTGGCCATGTTCTGATGTTTCTTGACACCTGTTTAATTATCTTTAGAAGAAGAATGAGGAGAGGGGTGACGGAGAGCCAGCTACTTTGCTTACAAATTTTGTTTGTTCTTTTCTAATATGAAAATGGGACACCATTGGTTCTTTTCTTTGGAAATAAAGTAGAATAAATTGCCATGCGATCCATGTAGACAAAGTAAATCTATCCTTTAAAAATGGCACACGGCAGCTATCAAACTACTGTAACATTCAATCAATTCCCATGCGAGTAGCTACAATGCACGCAAGCAAAAAATTCATCGGAAACAAGCTCCAAGCATACAGCAGAATAATCCATGTGAAGGAATTTCAACATCATGCTTGCACATGAACTACAAGCAGATAGTTCACTGAGTATTACTGTATGGCAAGCAAAGGGAAACATTTTAATGGTTTATACAAAAACGTATTTTGTAGACTATTAATGCTTTATAACAAGTAGCAAAAACATAGAGTGTCATAGATTTTAAGCTGTATCTCCCAAACCTAGAAAATCATCATCTATAAACCCAGGTAAATAAGCATTTTCAAAGCCCCCAAACCCCATGTCAGTGATGGATTCCAGATGATTCTCCTAATCACTGGTGTTTACTGCATTAGAGAGCAAGTTATCTCAATCTGTAAAATACCACCCTGTAGCTCTGTTTACTGTGTCCTTTTTCAAAGTGTCTGTAATATTAACGTCCAACCTGATGTTAAAAGCTATGCCTCTGTGGCTATTTTCTAAAACATTTTATTCATAATTATTTTTAAATGAAAGTGATATGTGACAAGACTTTAAGAGTTCAGTTTTAGGAGAAGGTTTATAATGAAGAATAGCAATTTCTTGCCCCAGCCCTCCTCAGTCCCAGGTCCCGCTCCCCAGGAGGCAGCAGCTCCGGTCTCTTTTAGCTGTTCCCCCTGCTATTTCCCTGTGTTTCAAAATATTGTGCATATCTTGCCAGCTCTTCCTTTATCAATTTATCTAAGTACGCTGTTGATTTTGTGCAGTGGAAGACTGCTCTCTTGTTTTCCCTTTCCCCACAGCCCTAACATAATTGTTATAATCATTTTTGTTAAGTAGTCACTGGTTATATAATTATGATTATATGATATGAGGGTTTTGTTTGTATTTTTGCTCCCAAACCAAGTAACTCACTATAGCCATTCCTCTCTTCATTTTTCTTAAGAGTTGTTAATTGACTTTTTTTTTTTTTTTTTGCCTTGTTTGAGAAATTGTAAATGGTTGGGTTTGGTTAGGACAGACTGCCCAATATAAAGGATTCAGCAAAAGATGAAGCTATAAAAGAGACCAGGTTGTAATGGCCTTGAATACCAGGCTAAGGAACTTAGACCAGATAGCAGGAAGCCATGGGGAGGCTGTAGGCAGGGAAGTGACCTTCTGGAACATTCCTTGAATGCCTGTGTAAGAGGTACACATGGCAGCAGTTTTCAGACTGACATGGAGGAATGTGTGGAACCATCTGCATTTTCACAATCTTTCCAGTGCAACTGGTGTCATCTTTAGAAACTCCCACACTTGGGTAGGTGTTTGTCAAGTCACTAATGGTCTCCAGCTTTCCTGCATTTTCCTTCCCCTAAAATGTGGACACACTGTAAGAAGGGTAAAAACCCAATTGAAATTTCCCAAGATTCATTTGGAATTGTTCAGTCATAAATGGTCCAGGCTATGGGCAGCAACAAAACTCCTACACACGTGTGCCCACGCACGCACACACCCCTGCACAAACACACACATTAAAAAGTAAAAGTAGCTAAAATGCCGATGACAAAATTTGCACAACACCTACCACTAATGTACTAGAATTTATTCTGCAACCAGAATGCAGCTCCTAAGCGGAAATCACACAAATCTCAGCTGGTACTTTTTTGCTCCGTTTTGTTTTCTTGGGAGAAAAAAGAGGAAAACCTGGAAATTTCAAGAGATCATGGTCAGAAAGGAAGGTTACTTAAGTAAGAATAGAAACTAGAGTTTGTATCCATGGCAGTAGGTATGGAATTACTTTAAATGCTGCATCTCCGCCTGTGTAGCAATTAGCACCATGAAGAGAAAACCCCACTGTGGGGGTAATCGGGGAGTGTCCAGATTTCTGAGAGGGTAACCTACCAATCAACCACTTCTGTAATGTGCAAAAGGATTAAACTTGCTTGTCAAGTTCTTAAATTCTATTAGTGTAATTAAAAATTGATATTTATGCAAAGAGAAGAGTTCTTTTTTTTCTTTTTAAAAAGATTTCTGTGGCTTTTTCTTACAGTTAGGAAGTTCTGCCCATGACCAACTCATCAGGAGGAAGTGCAGTGGCAGAAAGCTGTTAGGTCCGCACATTATCATAATACCTGTTATTGATTGATCCCCTGCCATGTGCCAGGCACTGTCCAAACATCTTCACTAGCATTGCCTCCTTTGATCTTCACTACAGTCTTATGAAATGTGATTACCTGCCTTCATTTGCTAGTGGAGGAGAGAAAATGGGACTTGCCCAAAGGCATCCTGCTGGTAAGTAGCAGAACCAGGATTTAGAAAGAAGTTGAGATTCTTTTGGCTATAATTAACAGAAAACTCAACACCAAGTATTAGGATATATACTGTGTTACATAAAGGAAACCAACCTTAAGGTAGGGTGGGCCTCAGGGCTGGCTGATCCAGAGTGACACAGGTGCTCTTCCGGTCTTGGGTACTATAAGGACGCAGGTGCTCTCCCCTATTTTTGGTACTGTCAAGGATGGGGGTGATTTTATGCTGCTGTGCTCTGCCCGCTTCCCCCTTGCAGTTGTAGGATGGCTGCTGGTAGCAGCATGGACTGTGTGCACGCCTATTTAATAGTCAAGAGAGATTGGCTTCCATCACTCAATAGTAAAAACAAAGAAGAATTTTCTTCCAGAAACTTCCAGAAAACCTACCCTGCAGTTTCATTGGCCTAAACTGGGTCACATGTTCATTTGGTTACATGTTCACTGGTCACAGTTTCATTGGCCAAACTGGGTCACATATTGGCCTACAGGATGGAGTTGCCCCAAGATAATTCAGGCATCTCGAATGGAAATCACTTTTCTAGACCACACTGTCACTACTCAGGGGAAAGGGCAGAATGGGGGTTGGAGGGCAAAGCTCTTTCACCATATCCAGGGCAAGGCTACACAAGTTATGGGCCCCAGGCAAAATGAACGTACAGGGCCACTCATTCAAATTTTTCTTAAGAAGTTCAAGATGGTAATAGTGTGTTAAACCAATTATGGGGCTGAGTTATGGGCCGTGGCTGACTGAAGAAAGAGCTCACACATCCATGAAGCCTGCCCTAACCATAAGCTGCCTGCTTGTATGTGGGTTGTGATTTCTCTGCCTTCCATTTGACAAGAGGGACCATCCGTTCTTATTTGCCATTGTGTTCTCTGTGCTTCATTCAGTGCCTGGCATAGGATAGGTGCTCCAGGAAAGAAATATTTGAAGAAGGAGTGCTTGGCCGAGTTGATAGCTCTGTACCGAGGCAGCGGGAATAGGGATAGTGGTGACGCTGAAGATGTGTGAGCGCCAGCTGGGTGCCAGGCATCATACCTCCCACCGCCTCCCCCGTCTGACTCTGCCGCCAATCTGAAGAATCCTGGGATTCTTCTCCCTCCACAACGAGCTTCTCTGGTGCTGCTATTTGTATTTTGTCCTTGAGGAACATTTTTGTTTAACTTACTTTCCTGGCATCTCACAGGTCTTAAGCTTTGGAGCTATGGTATCTGCTAACCTATAATTCAACAACATTTGACCAGCGTTTTCTCACTGTTGCATTCATTCACTTCTAGTCTTTGTTTCAGCATGCAAAAGGTTCTCTTTTTAATGTTAAAACCTGCCTTTGGTTTTCAAAAATGGTATTGGCTTTTATATTGGTCCAATTAGTGTTCTTTTCTCATGTAAGAATGTAGTCCTCATTTTGTCAGTAAGTGGTTGTGTCGGCTTTTGTTCTGCAAACAGAGTACCGTGTGGATTGTAGGGAGAACAGAGATTCAAAGAGTGTTTAGACACATTGGCCTCATTGGAGACACTGGGCAAAAACACAGGAAGAGCTAAGTAATAAGAGCTGTTGTCATAAAGACATCATGAGGCTTAATTAAATTAATTGCCTTTTGAATGTACAGACCATACTCCCTTGATTTTCTGCCTACCTGCCTTTGTGTTTTATACATTGTCCCTATCATTTAATTCATCCCATCCTTCAAGGCCTCCAGAGATGCCTCTGAAATATTGACTAGAAAAGGTCTGCAGATCGCCTGGTTCATGTTGGCTCTGTTAGGTATGTATTGCCTTCTCTGAGGCTCACTCTCCCAATTTTGCAAGAGGACAACAGTCCCTTCCAGCCCCATCACACTGGACATACACACTGTGTACCCACAGTCCCCATGCTGGATCCTGTTGGAGTTGGTTGTCTCTCAGCTGGTCTCCTTCAGGAGGCTCAGTGCCTTGATGTCAGGAATGACATTCACATTGCTCCCTAGCTCACCCTGTGCCTAGCATATGGCCTTATACATAGTAGTCACCAGTGAAAGTCAGTTGACTTGACTCTGTTCTCCAGAGTCAAAGAAGTGAGAGAGTCTGTAGGTTTGAGGGCCCCAAGGGAGTTCTAGTAATCCTTGGAAAAAGTGTGAGATCACAAATTAAAGAGGCAATGTGTGATGTCAGTCTAGTGATGAACCCAGGATGAGAATTGCTTTGAGCTGTCAATCAAACCTCAGGCTCCCTAAGACTGACACCTCCCTCCTTACCTTGTCCCTACGCCTCCATCTCCAGGCCTTCCCCATCAGTCCTTGGGGAGAGCAGGGTTCCCCACGGAGCCTGCTGGTAATGCCTGACTGCCTGGGTTACAGCCTTGCTACACTGCACAGATGGGCTCCGACAAGGCAAATATGGAGGGTCAGGGAGGAAATGTCTGTGATTATAGCTCAGACCTCACGTGTATGTGAAGGGGGCAGTTAGACTTTATCTGCATGGAGGCTTCCGGACATTTAGAAATATTCCTAAATGCCACATTTGAGTTCTAGAAGGGGAAAAATAGAGATGTATTTGTGAAGTCCGTTTGGGCATGGTCCATGTGTCTTTGCCGTGGCATTCCCTGCCCATATCTCAGCTCTTGGGACCTCCGGGAACATGGCAGACCTGGGCATCTCCCCTAGGCCTCTCTAGGCCTCCATAATGCCAGGCTGTAGGTGGGAGCTAACACACTGTGTAAATGCCAGTCTCCTTAGAACTGGTTCTTCTCAGCTTTTCCAAATCCCCATAACACACGGTGTCAGTGGAGGGCAATGAGAGAGGCAGAAGGAGCCTGGGCTAACAAAGTCAAGCTAGTCCTAGGTCTGAATCCACCACTTAGTGGACAACCTCGGGCTACCCCTTCACACCCTTGAGCCCACAGTTCCTCATCTGGGAAATGAGGATGACGGTGTTAAAACTTGACAGTGCTGTAACACAGACCAAAGAACACAGATTTAATGCACCCTGCCCAGTGCCTGGCACACAGGAGGCCCCACACACGCTTTCGAGAAAAGACTGACCAGCCTAAAGATGTGCTCCCTGGTGATCCAGCGCAAGGAGGGGTCACAAGAACCGGCACACTCTCAAACACATTGTTTCCCATTTGGAATTATTCTGCCTCATTCGCATGGGCAATGGAGACATTAAAACATTTTTTACAATATCTTGTCTGATGTCTTCCTCTCTGGGGTGATGCCTAACATGTATCAGACAACTCTTTTGCCTAATTTCAGTCATTACATTAAGGAGGGAGGAAGTAGTTCATCCTTGGGGAGGAAAAAACAATCGATGGGAGTGTGATTAGTAACAGTGTCTGTGAGCAGTGCAGCCGCAGAATGAGACTGTGAACAGCCAGACTGCCGCTGTGACCCACCGACGGCTCCTCCTCCCTCCAGGCTCAGCGGCACAACTGCTCCCAGTCCCACACCAGTCATGGTCTGCCCACCTGGGAATGGACATTCTCTCTTTATTTAACATCCACAGATCGTGACCAGACATTTTTCATATGAGGTAGATATAGTCATACTTTATAATGTGGAGCATTTTTTTCTGAACCAGAGGAGATGTTTGTAATCATTTGCTTAAGTGTTAGTGGTGTCTGAGAAAGTGATTCTTATTCATTTATTCACCAGCATTTGCACCTACTATGTGGCAAGCATTGGACTGCGTGCAAGTGACGTGGCAATGAGCGAGTCACTTCAAGGGGTTCCCATGCAGGCAAGTCAGTGTACCAGGCGGCAGGTGCAGCCACCTAGTGGTTTCACGTCCTTGGGGCACACAGGAGGGTGTGGTCCGATCCACCTGAAGAGTGATGTGGTGTTTCTGTCTCAGAGTTGAGTTTTCACTTAGTGAATTGAGGAGGGGCAAAGAAAGGCTCTCTAGGCTGAGGGAGCCATAGGAGTGGGCTGAAGATGGCTCCCAGCTGTAAGGGACAGAAAAGAAAAGATAATGAGCGCCCTGGCCAGAAGTCTAGGGGCTCATTTTGCCCTCAGAGCAGCTGATTCCAGGCATCCAAATAATGTCTTCTTGAATCTGTGTCTTGATGGTTTCCCTTTGTATTGGCCTCATTCTCAGGCAGGTATTCCCCTCCAAGAAGCGACAAAGGAGTCCTGCAGGGTTATCCACTAGAAGCTCTGTGACCCTAAGGAAAAGAGACCGCTTTTTCCCCCATACCTTTAGCAGAATCCAGGGATGGACCCTGGTGGCCTGACTGTGGCCACATGTATATCTCAGCCTGAATCAGACACCCTAGCCAGAGGGAAAGGATGCTCTCATCGGCCATCCAGTTTCACCCACATTCATAGGCTAAGAGTAGGGCTCCCCAAAACAAAAAGGTAATTTCCATTATTAGAGGAAAAAGCAGGCAAGCAAAAAGCACAGTGGTGTACTAAAGGGGCAGAGGTAGGGTGGCAGGAAACAGTCTTGGGCAAGAGGAATCCTGCTGTCTGCCAGAGAGGAGGCCGAGTGGACAGCATTTGCCTCAGTTCCCCACTGTCCAGTAAGGTCTTTGTGGCACAGTCACCAGCAGAGCCAGACTCTGTCAGCAACTCCTATTCTTTTGCAAACTTTGCTATCTGGGCCTTTACAGTGTGATCGTGTAAATATAGGGGTGCTGTGAGCACTTGCCATTATTGCAGAAGGCTCAGTGAAGAATGTGTTCGTCATCCCATGATAAGGCCACAATGGTCAATGTGATCATTACCAGGCCATGCTCTGGGCGTCATGCGCGACGTGCAAGGCAGCTGAGGCAAGGATTAAGAGTACAGACGCTAAAGCCAGACCACTTGGGTTTGGCTCCGGTCTCACACAACTCTGTCCTTGGGCGAGTTCCATAATACCCACTTTGTACTTCGATTTCCCCATCTGTAAAATGGGAATAATGGTAGTATCCTCTTATAGGCTTATTATGCAGGTTATTGTAGGTTAATATGTGTAAAGCAGTTTGCCACAAAACAATTAATGACATGCTGGAAACCACATGCCATATATAATACTTAATGACTATAGCTTGTCTCATATATACTATTTTTGGTTTATGAATTAGGTGCTAGTACTGTGAATTAGGTGCTATTATTTGTCTTACCATTATTGTCATTATTCTTCTTCACCTTTAAACGATCGTGCAAGATAGATCTTCATTTTATAGTTGAACCTCAGAGAGTATAAGTGGCCTGACCCTTATTCAGCAGCCAGTAAATGGCAGAGCTGGAATTTGGGTCCAGGTCATTCCAACTCCCCACTTTTCAACCAGCCATGGCTCTTCGCTGGGGATCAAGCGTTCACTCACTCCTTTATTCTTACACTCCTTCCTTTGGTAAATCTGGGGCTAACTTTGTGTCAGCAACAGACACCGTGCTAAGGATCCATTCCCTGAGTTCTCCTACAGAAACTAATCACCAGTTTTACATGTGCTTGATTAAAAAATGGAAAAACAATTAATGATTAGTTAATGACTATAGCTTGTGTGAGAAACAAAATATTTGAAAACATAAAATAATAGTAGTAGGAGAAGATGTTAATAGAATCCTAAGAATAAAAAGCTTGGAAACAACTGACAGAAATATTTGGTTAGCAAATGAATCAGGCCTAACACTCTCCATTTACATGGAACTGAGGTCCAGGGAGGTGGGTAACTGGACTCAGTCAGGAAATCAGGGCAGGGCAGGGACCAGAACCCAGGCCTACCACCTATCACCACAGGACAGTGGGCAGGTTACAAACAGGCTGAAGCAGACTCACCTGCATGCCTAGGGGGTCATTGACCCTGCCCCAAGTCATTCAGAAGAGTTATATTTCTCAATCTCTTTTCATTTAGATAGTCCAGAATCTAGGAGGCCATAGCAAGGATAAAAGTATCTCTGTCCAGTAACCAACACAAAGCAAGCCCAGTATATGTGTTCAACCAATGTTGGCTGGAAATGGTGATGCAGCCCCTCTGAATTTCCCTAATTCTGAATTTCCTCAAGGCATTATAGAATATGGAGTAAAAAGGAAAAATAACACTCATCAAGGATCTATTATCTGCTGTGCCAGAAGTCTGTAGAAGCGGAGAGCAAGACAGGAGTAGAGTGACAAGCCTGAGTTTGAATTCTAGTTGGGATTACCCTTTTACTAGCTGTTTTATTTTGAACAAGGTTCCAGATTTCTCAGAGCCTTGGTTATCTTGAACTTGGAAAAAGGGATAATACTATATGATGTACAGCAGTGGTTCTCAACCTCCCTAATGCCATGATGTATTTTCATTGTTACAAAGAGGTCACAACCCACAGGTTGAGAACTGCTGATGTACAGGGTTACTTTTAGAATAAAATAAGTTCATACATGTAAAGATCTTAGCACAATCCCTGGCACAGAATAATTACTCAGTAAACAATAGACATTAGAAAAGTAATACATGTTACAATTAACATTTATATTGGGTATACAGTAAAGTAGGTCTTGGGAATACAAAGCTCCTGGTCTAGTAGGGAACTCATTGTTCTCTCCTGTCTTCAGTCTGTGAGTAGGTGTAATTATCTGCATTTTGTAGATGACACTCAGGTTATGTAACTTATCTAGTTCACATAGTGGCAGAGCTAAGCGAGTGGCAGAGCCAGGATTCCAGCCTATGTCAACCAGACTCTGGGGCACTTGTCCTCTCCAGGACACAAAGGTAACTTGGCCTTTTTTCATTTCTTCCAGAAAACAAAGGAAACAAACAGGTAGAAGTTTACTTCTCCCATTTCCTTATTTAAAAAAAGAAAAAGAAAATGTAATGTGAAGTTTGGGCATGGGTGGAATTCCTGGGGGACATGCCTCCAAATCCCAATTTGCTTCTGATTCATCAGGACTCCGGGCCTGGAGATCTACACCCCTTCAGCAGTGTCATCGTACCTCTGCATCAAATCCTATATTGTCAAGAGACATTTTCTTTAGGACGCTCCGGGCTGTATAAATTAAGCAGAGCAGTGATCGCTGTGGTTATGAATATAACTGTTTGATTAAGGTTCTATGCAGGCTGCATTATTTGTTTTGCAAACCTGAGCCAGGCTGGTTGGATTTCTCTCTCTTTCTTTTTTAACGTAAGTAGATGCTGAAATTGGAAAAGGAAAATATTCTATAGCTGAAAGGAAAGAATTAACTTGGGAAGGAGCCCAGGTGGCGCCCACAGAAAGTGTACTTTCTGCATTGAAGTAAAGTTAGTACCTCCTGGGCCTTTGCTGTGGGACTTGCTCTGTAGACAGCACATGGCACCAGGGTGAGGAAAAGAACAGGAGTGGGAAATGGTGATCATGGGACAGCATCGACCAAGAGCATAGCACTTAAGAAAGCATTTGCAAACATTAATAATACTGTTTACAAAGCACCTACCACGTGCCAGCTGAAGTGAACAGTGGGGTAAAGGTGGGAGGTGCACCACTGCCAGGAAGAGGATGGGACTTGAAACTAGACAGACTTGGATTCCAACCTTGGCACTTAGTAGCTATTGGAGCATGAGCAGATTTTCTCTCTAAGCCTCAGTTTTTCCTTCTCTGGAAAATTGCTAATATTTAGTGAGTACCCATTATGGGCCATGCATGTTCACAGCACTTTACATGAGTCCTTCCAGCCTTCTTATGACTAATCTCTCTATATTTCAAGTCAGGGAAATGGGCTTAAGAAGAGCCTAATTCCCTTGTGCAAGGCCACACAGCTGGGGAGCGATAAAGCCAGGATTCAAATCCAGGCCACACTCCTAAGACACAGCACTGTGTCCTCTGACACCTGCCTCAGAGGACTCCGGAACACAAAGCTCTTGGTCTGGTGGGAAACTCACTTTGTCTTCCTCTTGGGGGTCCCAAGTTTCATTTCAAGATCTAAAATGAAAAAAGTTTGCTAAAGTGCTTCACAGAGTAACTTGCAGCCCAGCAAACCTCCAATACTTTGAGGCCATTATTGGTATTATTGTATTTCTGCTACCTGGGGACTAAGCTAGGTTCTTTGAGGAGGACTTCAGAATGACAAAGTTTCTTTTATCTGTTTCTAGTATGACTTGGTTTATGGGCATTGATGGATGGAATACCTGCCCAAGAGTTCCTGAGTTTGATTAAAAAAATAAAAAATAAAAATAAAACTCATGTGGTCATGTCAAAAATGATGAAAAGCATCTCTCTGATGTATAAAATTAGGTGGATGCTTTCTGCCTTTCCCCCAAGTGAGACTTTTTAAGGCCCAAGGAAGAAGGAAAAGACCACGTGAACAGGGGCCACCTTGCCGTCTTACAACTTGCTGGGGAGAGAAAGATGCACATTAGGTGAGGGAGAAGGGGGTTTGCATCCAGCTTCTATAAAGGCTGGGAAAGACTCTGGCCTTAGACTGGCTGTGTCTGGGCTCTGCCGCTGAGCCTCGCACAACCTCTATTTCCTCATTTGTAAAAGGAAGATCATAACACTTACCAGAGGTTGTTCTGGTGAGTCCCCAGAACATATCATCCACCTAACTATTAATATGATTGTTAGTCAGTCATAAAAAAAATAACTGAGAGGAGGCGGTGCCTGTGGCTCAAAGGGGTAGGGCGCTGGCCCCATATGCTGGAGGTGGCAGGTTCAAACCCAGCCCCGGCAAAAAACTGCAAAAAAAAAAAAAAAGTAGCTGAGAGGTTTTGCATTTAATTAATTGCTCAATGCATATAGCTTAATGACTTGAGAATTACTTTCTCCTTTTCTCCCTCTAGAACGCATCAAGAGTAGAAAGAGCAATCAGAGACTTGTGTTGAGATCTTAGCTTTTATCTTTCTCTAGCAATGTGACCATGGACAGGTTTCTTGTTTATTGTTTGGTTTTTAAATCATGATGTCATGTTTTAAAAAGGTGCCTCAAATGCTAGGGCCCGAAATATCCCATTGTAGGGGGAAAAAAATTGACAATTTTCATGATCAAAGACATGAGCATGTTTCTGAGGCTCAATTTTCTCATATGCAAAATGGGGAAATTAGACCTACCCCATAGTGTTGCCCTGAAGATGAAATGAGGACTCCATTGTAAGAGCCCTGGTCACAGTCATGTGCGCATGAATATTCTTTCTCTTCCTCCCTAACAACCTCCAAGTGCCCAGACCTAAAGAGTCTGCATGGGCAAGGGCTTAATTTTATTCATTCAGCAAACATTTATAGATAGCTTAATAGCTAGCCTCTACAGGGAAGACAGCTAAAGCCAGAGGGAAAGCCAAGCACAGAGGTGAAAACATAGATAAGATCTCTGCTCTTGGGGCCCCTGAGGCTTAAGGGGAAAATAATTAGATATAATTTGGAGCTATGAGAGTGAATTAGTAGTTAACTTCAGTTGATCCTTCCTATTTGCCAGTCACCATGCTAAGGACTATCTGACTAACCCCCTAAAATGGCACTGTTGTCCCCATTTTACAACTGAAGAAATCAAGGCCTTCAAAAGTTAAAAACTCACCCCAAACCACAGAGCTGGATACAGCTTGGTTTAAAAGCTTAGTTCCATCTGACTCAGCCTCATCCTTCTGGCCACTGTGCTGTCTGAAGGAGGTTTATGCCACGATATCAGAGTCCAGACAAGGTTCATAATGTGGCCATGTGTACACAGTGGAGGTGAGCCTGAACCATGACACTCATACTCCACAAAATACTCCTCTGTGGGTTCCAGCAACCTTTCAGCCAACCTGTCACTTTCATCTAGGGACCTCAGTGTCATGCAGGAGATAGCAGCTTCTTCAAAATGACTGATGCATATAAAATGGACGGAGGGATGTGAACATGATAGATGAGATTTCACCTCCCCATGTGCTGGTACTTAGTTTCCTACAGGGTCCATGCAATCAGGAAGGGGAAAGAAAATTAGGAAAATGACCTGAGAAAACTGCCCTGACCTTCAGTGCTGGTGCTGATTTCAACAAAGGAGGCTATTCCCTGCAGAAGCCTTGAGATTCATTGTCTTGATTTTCAAGTCAACTGCTGATAAAAATATAAAGAGTTTCTTCCCTCTCTAATTATCATCTGCCCTCAATATACAGTTTCAAGAATGTGAGATCAAGTTTAAAGAGAAAATGCCCAAATCACCCAGGCCCCTGGAGAATCAGTGGTAGTTCCTAGAATCCACAGATGGGACCCTACCATATACCCCGGAGAGAGGAGTCCTCTGCTTCCAGCCTCATAGCCTAGGGTGTATTAAGGTACAAACTCTGCCCTTGAAGTGTACAGTCTGTGAAAGACACAGACTAGTAAACAAAGGTTGATAACTAAAAGTAAGCCATGGGAGCTACAAGAGAGAGCCCAGAGGAAGGGCCTCTTATCCAAACTGGGGGTGAGAATGATCAGAGAAGACTTCCTGGAGGTAACTTCAAATATGAGAATTAACCAGGTAGAAGAATGAGGAAAAAAATCTTCCAAGCAGAAGACAAAAACCAATGTATACAAAGTCATAGAAAGCAGTGAGAAGTTTCATGAATGGCTTATAATGAGCTTGTTAACTTCTGTACCTTATAAAGAAGGGGTCAGGGAGCTGTGGGTGCTGCCTAGGAATGGTGGACCCCAGTCATATGATGAAGGGTCTTTTCCTGTAGGCTATGGGGCCACCCAAAGGCTTTCAGACAGGGAGCGTAATGATTCAGTTTCCTTTTAGGGATCTGACTCCAGCTAATGGATGGCCAGTGAATCAGAGGGGTGAGCCTGCAGGCTTAGACACCATTGTGGGCTATGGCCCTGGCCTAGCTGTCCACTGATGAGGACCTATGCTAAGGAAGAGTGGGGGAGAAGGAAGGTGAAAGCTAGTGGGGGAGAAGGAAGGTTGAACCCGATAAGGTGGTGGTTCTGGCAGCAGCTATTGGTGTTTAGCTCAGGAACATCAGGGCAGGGAGTATAACTGGGGGTGGGGGGTACTGGGAAGTGTTAAGTCTGGCTGTGTGTATGTTGAGTTAGAGTGGCAGACACTTGAAGTTCAGGAGGACGTGGGGGCTAGTTATGTCAGCCTCTGCTTCATTGACAAGGCCCTTGCCACCAGGAAAGGCAGCCCATTCTGCACTATAAAGTCGGCAGGAGGAAGGGTTTTCCTAGGCTGAACTGCTGTCTGCTCAGATAACTCCCTGGCCTTGGGCTTGATTCCTCTTCCTAAAGCCCCATGGAGCAGAGTGGCTCCCTTGTCCTCCTTCAGCTATTTGAAAGCAGCAGTAGTGTTCTCGCTGCCATCTTCCTTCCAGGAAATTCCCTGAAAGGAACAAGGGAAGCCCGAGTAATCAAACTGTCAAAGGCTGGAAGGGACTCAAGAGATTATCTGTGAAATGAAGGCACCTCATTCTTCAGATAGACAAATTGAGGCCCAAAGAGAGGGACTTTCTTAAAGTCACAGAGCAAGTGAAGGCATTGCTGGGAATAGTTTGGACTCTAACACATTATGTAATTGGATGTTTAACATCCTATTATATGAATTGTGTGGGCAGGGCAGAAGCCCATGAGACTTGGCCAGCTAATCATAAGGTACTTGGTGTGTTTCAGATGGGCTCCTAGACACACACTTTTTCTTTAAGGCCTTCCCCTAAACTCTCCCCTCCAGGCTGACATCACCCACCCTCAACCTGCTCCGATAGGAACACAGTTTCTCAGCCCTTCACCATCCAAGGAAGCCAAGGAAAGCAAGAACTCAGTCCAGGGACCTCAGGAAAGGATCAGCCTCTCCTGTCCTGAGGACCACCCAATACAGCATCCTCCCCCTGGACCCACTGCATCCATCAGCACAGCACACACCCCTCCCTCGTCCTGCACACCCTCACCTCTGCGGTGAGCTTATCGGCTCTATCGCTCCAACGCACTGCTGCCTCCTGCTGAGCTGAATTCCACCCCCCGCTTACACACACACACACCCCTCTTACCTATCGACTGTGGTTCCTTGTTGATTTAAGCCTTGACCTAACTGTTTATGGATCAGATCATTTTTGAAAAGGGTAAGAAGGTGACAATAGATGGAAGGAAAACTTACTTGACAGTCAGAAAGCTTTCCCAGGACAAATTCTGCCTTGGGGTAGACATAGATTTAAGTCAGAGGACAGCGCATATCCGGAAGAGACTGCCCTACCCCAGCTGCAGCTTGGCTTTTACAACAAGTGCGTTTAGACTTTACAGGCAGAAAGTTTGTCTAATCCATCTCTGTCTCTCCAGTATCAAGTACAAGGCCTTACAAAGTGATGTTTGTAAAAGGAATGAACACAGAGAAGCAGGAAAAGAGTGAGGGAGGAAAGAACCACTACATATTTTTCTTTTTACCTTGTTCTGTGCCAAATCACACAACACAATTTAATACATAACAATTAAATACAAAATATGTGCACATATTTTGCAAGCAGATAACACAGTCTCGTGAGTCAAGAATGAGACAGTCTTAGACTTTTAATTTAAAATTAAAATCTTCTACCATCTCTCAGTACCTCCTTTTCTGTTTGTCAGTTGGGGAAACAGGCTCAGATAGGTTAAGTGCCTTATCCAAAGTCACACAGCAAATTAGCCACTATTAGGGACAAGCACAAGAATGAACTGTGAGTAAGTATATGTTGGGGATAGTTAGATTTCTGGGTTCACATGGTAGCCAAGTCAAGTTCCGTATGCACCCCTTTTAGAAAAGATAGTTTTGATGTTCTTGGCTTAGCTGTCTGTAAATTACCATGAACCAGAGATACAACGCAATTGATTACACATCTTTCTGACAGAGACCCTGAAACTCTGCTCTTCCTCAGAGGCAGCGGTGCACTCTTCCCCAACCCCCAGCCCTGGGACAGCATTCATTGCCCCTTGAGAAGCCTTTTGTATAATGCATTTGAATGAAGCCGGGAGTTCTGGTTCACTCCTGTGACTGTTCTTGGTTTTAAAAGACTAGAAGTTGGAATGAATC
Source organism: Arctocebus calabarensis (assembly GCA_963573935.1). Taxonomy (NCBI): domain Eukaryota; kingdom Metazoa; phylum Chordata; class Mammalia; order Primates; family Lorisidae; genus Arctocebus; species Arctocebus calabarensis. The sequence continues at coordinate 9,401 of CAUYON010102756.1, read as the reverse complement.
CTTTGGGCACCTTCAGGCTAACAGTGGACTCCCCACTCGCCTCTCTGTGTGGCCCCTCTATAGGTCTCTGCTCCACATCCCCTGGTCTCGACACCACCTGCTGCCCCCTGGGGCTATCTCTTCCAGCCGGTGGGAGTTCGCTAACTCATGCCAGGCCCCCTACCTAGAAAGTCCTCCTCTCCTCTTTATCCACTTCAATCCTGCCCAATTCAGTGCCAAGTCCAGAGTCCTCTGTTGTTCTGGCACCTTCCCTAAACCTCTCTATCTGCAAATGGTTGTAGTCCTGAGGGATATGGCTTCTGCCTGAGACATGGAGCTGCATTTTCTGTGGCTATAGCAGAACACCACTGACCGGGCAATTTCTAAAGAAAATAAATGTAGCGGGGAAGGCGGGGAAGTCCGAGGTCCCGGGGCCGTATCTGCTGAGGGTCTTCTTACTGTACTGAAACATAGCAGAAGGCATTACGTGGTGAGAGGGCAAGAGCAGCCAGCCAGGCCACTGCCTCTTCTGAGGAAGCCACTCGGTCCACCATGGGGACAACCCCCCCAGGAGCTTATCTAATGCTAAATGCCTCCCAAAGACCTGTACCTCCAAATGCCATCAACATATATTTGGAGATTAAGTTTCCAGCACGTGAAATTTGGGGAACATACTCAAATCATAGCACGGAGGTTACTTCGGCCTCTCTCTCCCTACCTTTCAGTGTCCTACTGTGCCCACAATTAGCCAAACCTAGCAGAAAGCCAGGGGGCCAGAGAGCCCAGGGGATGCAGTCCTTATGAGTCAGCCTCCTGTGGTGGAGAAGGACAGAGAATGATCTGGATCTGACAATGGGGGTGGGGGAAGCAAATAGAGAGTAAAGTCTTCTAGTAGCTGTTTGCTCATCCTGTCACTGGAATGCATACTCCCAGGAACTCTGGGTCCTGTTCCTTGCATGTAGCTGGCTTCCCTGGCCCTCTCCTACCAAACGCCTCACAGCCATGGTAACAACCTGAAAACACCCCTTTCCACATTTCCAGACACCTTTATTTGAGGGCTTTTTTTTTTTTTTTGGTAGAGACAGAGTCTCACTTTATCGCCTCGGTAGACTGCCGTGGCGTCACACAGCTCACAGCAACCTCCAACTCCTGGGCCTAGGCGATTCTCTTGCCTCAGCCTCCGCCCGGCTATTGATGCAGTTCGCTGGGGCCGGGTTTGAACCCGACACCCTCGGTATATGGGGCCGGCGCCCTACTCGCTGAGCCACAGGCGCCGCCCCAGACTCCTTTATTTGAAAACCACTGCATCATACAACGAGGCTTTTCATGCACTGTCCCTCCACTGCAGTTCCTAACACACAAAGCAATTTAATAGTCTGAGTGTCCACACACAGTTTTGCTCTCAATGAATGAAAATGGGAAAGCAGAAACAGATATATTGTGGAATGCTCTTTTTTTTTTTTTTTTTTTTGAGACAGAGCCACAAGCTGTCACCCTGGATAGAGTACTGTGGCATCACAGCTCACAGCAACCTCCAACTCCTGGGCTCTAGCGAGTCTCCTGCCTCCGCCTCCCAAACAGCTGGTGCCTGCCACAATGCCCGGCCATTTTTTGGTTGCAGCTGTCGTTGTTTGGCGGGCCCGGGCTGGATTCGAACCCGCCAGCTCAGGTGTACGGGGTTGGTGCCTTAGCCCATTGAGCCACAGGCACCGAGCCGAGGAATGTTCTTTTTTATTTCCCATCAAGAAAATTGGAAGAACCTTGGGGACCTCCATAGTGTGCCATCCAGCCTCTGTGTGTCTCCCTTTCTGGGAGTACATCTGAGGACCCACGCCATGTGCCTGAGCCTGGGCCACAACACCGAAGGACTTCAGAGAAAATGAACAGAGAGCATCTTATCCAGAGAGGGAATGAATGGGCAGAGAAAAGCTCATAAAATACGTGACTCCTAGCCTCATGCTCAGACCAGTGGTTACATTTTGGACTTTACTATTTTTATCCATTCTGGCTTGGGGTCATAATGTAATATCATAATAGCAGTAGTTATCTGTAACTCTTGCACAAGACTTTACAGTTCGCAATTTTATATACTCATATATACATTTGACAGGCAAAGAGATTAAAACTCAGAGAGGTGAAATAAATTGCCTGTGATTACACAGCTTGCAGGAGGCAGAACTGAGACTGGAAGTCAGGCCGTCAGATCCCGCCTGCCAACTGGTGACAAAGAGCTTTCTGGCCTCTCTAAATTGGTCGCGGAGGGCAAGGTTCATTAGCTTAGCTCTCAGCACTGCTACATCACCATCCCGTGTCAGTGGCAGTCAATGACATTTTAATGGAAGCCAGATAACTTTCCACTGGCATTCTCAGGCAGCTGGAGTTTTTGTGTTTTATGATAATTAAATACCATCATCTTTCATATCTGACAATCTTTAGGGCCCGATTAATGACTGCAGTGCACACTGGGGTCATCATTAGCTCCATAGCAAGGGGATCTTTGGGTGCCCGTCTGCCGTTTGCAGGGCTGCATGCGGACATCCGGCCTGGCACCCATGGAGCCGGTGCTGGCCTTAGTTCACGGGGCTGTTAACATGTTTGAGTTCTTTGCCTGAGCCGAAGTTCTCAGGAAGTTTCTGCCTTTTTCTCATGAATGTGATCTTATAAAAGAGTAATGATGTGCTGCACTGGAATCTTTCTACCAGCAAGGTATACTGCAGTCAGTCTAGGCATGCTTGGCGCCTGCCCCCACCAGTTCGCTCCACAAAGTGACCAGGAATCATTTTCATGCTCTTCCCCTGCCCCCACACCACCAGCTAGAGGCCAAGTTCTTTAGCCTGGCACCTCCAGGTGACACCCCTGGGCCTGCACCCAGTGTCTCCACCTCACCCCCAGTCTCTGCCCCTCGCAACCACCCCTATATTATTTATGAAGTATCCCCAGCCAGCCTTGCACCCTCAGGCTTCCGAACCCTTGCGTGTTCATCATCCTGTGCCTAGAATGCCCCTCAAACACAACGCACATGTCACTCCTTGGACTCTCCCCCCGACCCCAGCAGTCAGAGTCTGGCAGCTGTCCTCTGTGCCCTATAACATGCCAGTGGGGCTGTGGTGTAAGCGAACAAGGACTCTAGTAGGTGACACTTGGGGGGCGTAAGTAGAGTGCCTCACAGCATGGGCTCTGGGGCCAGCCTGTCCGAGTTCAAATCCTTGCTCTGGCACTTAATGATTTTGTAACCTTGTAACCTTGATTTTGTAACTCAGCTTTTCTGTGTCTCAGTTTCCTCACCTACAAAACGAGGAGTAATAATGGTAACTTCTTTACAGAGGTGTTATAAGGATTAAATAAGTGAAGCATCCAGCGTCTGGCATGTAGTAAGCACTCCATACATGTTGGTTTTGCACATGACCCTGCACAGTCATGTCCAACTTCATCACAGTACCCGTCTGTGCCGTGTCCACTCGTGTGTCTCTTGTCTTCACAGACTACAAGCGTCTCAAAGTCACAGACCAGTTTGTCTTATATGCGAATCTCGGTGTTTCCATCTTTCTTCTGTTCCTTTTATTGCTATTACTATTTTACAGGGTATCCCAAAAGTTGCTCCCCCAATTCTCCATACATAGGGAAAATTATAAAATTGCACAAGGAGGTGAGCAGCATATAGAGAGTATTTTGTAAATATTTTATAAGCTTTAGTAATGAATATTTTTTAAATAAAGATACATTTAGCCATAATTTCCCTATTTTCCCTCCATATGGCAACTTTAGTGGTGACTTTTTTTTTTTTTTTTAGTGGTGAATTTTAAGACATCCTGTATATACATTTTATAGATGGATAACTAGAGGTGAACCTAGCTTGTAGGAGCAGAGTGAAGGCCTAATCTGAGACTAAGCTGCTCTCAGACCTTCTTTGTTACCTGTCACCCCAAACACTGGATGCTTCTCAAGGGGGAAACTTATCCTCATCTTTTAATCCTGAACATAACAAAGCTGTTTAATATTGCTGACTGATTAAATCGTATCAGGGCCCTCTCCTTACTGTGCCTTGAACCCAGGACAGAGAGGAAGGGATTTGGGGGGCAGCCCATGCCTGGTGTGCCCTGAGATGCTTATCCAATGCAGAAAGCAACCTCCATCTTCACCTGGAGACCCCAGGCTTCTGGGTAGTTGCAGTGTCAGGGCTGCAGCCAGTCTTTAGCTTGTGGTGAGCCAGCAGACTGAAATGTAACAATTTATTACTTAAAGATATCACACTTCTTTTAGATATTGTCCTGCTTTTTCTTTCTTAAGTTTTTTTGCTTGGATTCCCCTGTTGTGAATGCTACAAGCAGCAGTTCTCAACCTGTGGGTTGAGACCCACAGGAACTGTATTAAAGGGCCATGGCATTAGGAAAGTTGAGAACCACTGTGCTAAAGCGATCGCTATGGCTATGATTTTTACAGCTTCACAATTTACTCATTTGACTTGCTTTTATCATAATTTTAGAATGATAGTATTTCAAATGCTATCATATTTATATTTAAATTAAATATAAATTTAAATTGCATAACAACCCTATAAGGTAGGCAGTATCTCCCTTAACTAAAAAAAAAAAAAAAAAAAAACCTGAAGCTCCAGAGAAGTTAAATGACTTGATCAAAGTCACACAGCTTATAAGTGGAAGCACCAAAACTTAAACTGAGAGCTGTGCCATACCCTAGTCTTTTTCTATTACCTGCTGTTCTGGCTAGCAGCCTGAAGGTGCCTCACTACAATCTTGGATCAGAGAGCTGCAGCCAGCAATCTTCAGTGTTCAGGATTTTTGTGCAATAAAATGAAAACTATCTGAGGTTTTTGGAAGGCACCAGCAACTTGAAGGGAACAAAAAAAAAAATCCTCCTGGGAAAGCAGGCTTGCAAAGCCTAGATAAGCAAGTGGCCTTTACTGACAGTGGTGTGCACAAATAACAGTAAAATGACTCACATTTGGGTTGGATTCACTGATACACTTGGTAGTTATATCTGCAAGAAGAGAGTGCAAATTGGAATTTACAGCATAGCTGTGCTAGTGTACACCCAGTAGCTGGAGAGAAGCAACTGCTTATGTAGGCAAGAAGCCCAACTACCTGATTTGCTGTTCTTTCTTTGACATTCTGTAAATATTTACTGAAGGCCTATCATGCACTAGGCCCAGCTTTGTGCTGCCACTGGGAATATGGAAATGAATGACACATGGTCTTTCCCTCAGAGCTTGGTAGGAGTCCACATTATACTCGGCACTTGAGCAAAGGCCATGGCTCTTCGGCCTCCAAAAAGTGCTAAAGTAGGAATGTGTATACCCTGTCAGAGATACACTGACCAAGGACCAAGGAGCAGAAGTGGTTGTTGGAGGTCAACCAGTTAAATAAATAGAAACCAGCAGAACGTTCTCTCCTAAGCTCTATCTATCTCATTCACTATTTAATTCCCATCACCTGGTTTACAAGACTTGGCACAGAATAGGCACTCCATAAATGCTGAATTGAATCTGATACTCCCTCTGAAGAGGAGAGTATATATGTTGGGGAGGGGAAAAAAAAGGCTGGTCCATAGCTTCTCACCTCTATCTCCCCTCCTGGCCAGAGGAGCAAAAGGCAAGTCCATTCAGAACAGAGGAAACATTTACTCCTTGGGAAGGTCACGTTTCTTTCTGGGGTTTGTGAGTGAGGCTTCCACTCTAAGCTCCCAAGTACGGTGTTTCCCTGGGGAACCTGGGAAACATCATGGTGCCTTTCTTAGGCTTCTCAGGCTGTAAGAGGGGAGGGAAGGGGAACAAAGGACTCAGCCAAAGCATCTGTAACCCTGCCCAGTACCAGTACCTTGCAAGTAAGTAAAGGCTTTCGCAGGCCAGTGGTCAGAGCACTGGTCTCCAACCTTTTTGGCACTGGGGACTGATTTCACAAAAGACAATTCTTCCATGGGCCAGAATAGGGGGTGTGAGTTAGATTCACATAAGGAGGGCACAACCTAAATCCTGCATGCAACCTAAAACTGCATGCTCAGTTTATAGTAGGGTTCTGTTCCTATGAGAATCTAATGCTGTGGCTGATGTGACAGGAGGTGGAGCTGAGCTGTGACGTGAGTGATGGGGAGTGACTGTAAATACAGATGAAGCTTGGCTTGCCCATTGCTTACCTGCTGTGAAGCCCAGTTCCTAACAGGCCACAGACTAATACCCATCTTTGCCCTGGGATTTGGAGACCACAGGTCTAGAGGGTCCAAGATGGTCTGTCATTATTTTTTGTACACAGCTATACCCCACATGAGCCTCACCTGGATAGAGTCCCCAGGCCACAAACATACGCTGTTCACTAGATGAACTTGCATTGAGGATCTGCTCAGTTCTGGGACATGTGATCACCCAGCACAGAGGGAACAGGACTTTCACACCTCCTGGAGGAAACAAGATGGGGACACAAGTACAAATGTACTGGAGGAGGAGATAAGGATGAGAGGTCTGGGTTGCCTACTATAACCATTCAAGAGAAAAAGAGAACTTTGGGGAGAGAAGATCCAGGAAAACTTTCTGGGTAGAGTAGCAGTTGAGCTGAGCTTCAAAAAATAGAGAGGATTGGATCAGAATATTTCTCATCCCCGTAGAGGAAGTTAGTTTTAGAAGTTAGTTTTTTAGATGTCACCACTGATCTTATACTTAAAAATCTCATCATTTGGGGAATCTTAACAGCCCTTCTAAACAGTTCATCAAGCCAGAGCCTGGTGTCTGTCCCTACTTAGTCACAAAGCAAATGTCTATAGGCTTGCAGACCAGACTGTCCTGGCCCAGACCTGAGACGCTATTCTCTTCACTGAGGGTCTTTTTACTGTCTTTGAACATGGACTCAGACATTCTAGCAGGAATCTGTGTTTTATGCAAAGGGTTTGGTAGACCAAATTCAGGCTTTGTATTTATGAAGACTATTTTCTAGTTTTATAAGCCTCAGCTTCCTCATTTATAAAACAAGAATAGTACTATTACTGCCCTCTTGGTATTGCTGTGAACATTAGAAAAGTTGACATGAAAGCACACCTAGTAGGTGCAAAAATGCATGGCAGCAACTATTACTATCAATAAAATAAAATGCCATGAGGAGGCTGACTCCTAGAGCAGGGGCGGGATCAAGGACGAGGTCATACTCTCTGCTGGCCTTCTCATATCCATTAGACAGAGTGGCCCAGTCACTGCCTCTCTCTGCACTGGTAGACTGCAGCCAGCAGCCTGAAAGGCCAAGGGTGGGGAGGACATTCAGTCAGCCAAGACGGCTGCTTCTGCTACTGGCTCCTGTCCCAGGCTTGGTCTGTCTCCATTAAAGTGCTGCCCAAGGACAGCTGGTCAAAACAAATAACCAGATGCTTCTCTCTGGTCCAAGGCTCTGCATACTCTGAGTGGCTCACTCAGCTAAACAAGTCTTCCTGGCTTCCAGGTTCTCTCCCCTCCCATCAGGGGGCATTCCTGCTAGCTCCCTTCTGGTTTAACATTACAGCATTGCACATCTTTGGAAGTAGCACTCACATTCCATTACCTTCCTAGGGACCCTTCTCCTCAGAGTTGAAATCCTCAGCTGCTTGACCTACTGAGCATATCTCTTGGCCTCTGGAGGAAGGATATAGCTGGCCTGAAGGGTGTAGGGAAGGAACTGATGAGAGATGAGGCTGGAAGACAGTGTATCAGATTCCAGAGAGTTCTGCAGGCCCAGGGTGGGCTTTAAGCTGAAGGTAACAGCTTGAATTAAGGAAGTGATCTACTCAAATAGGTTTCTTTCCCCCTTCTACCCTTAACTCCTCTTCCCTAATCCCTCAACAGATTTATTTTATAATTCTTTGGTAAAAAAGATTGAGTTACCTGAAAAGCTGAGAGTGATGCCTATTACTAAAACTATCCATAATACTGACTGTGCTTCACACTCGTTTATGCTTAATGGTTTCCAAAAAGCTATCTTCTGATCCAAGGAAGAGCACAGCCTTTGGAATTTCACATCTGCCTTGGTCTGAATCCTGTTCTGACTCTCAGGCTCCTCTATAAAATACAGAATTCTCCTGAGAAACAAATACAACAGAATACTTTGTAAACCACAAACTTCAGCAATCTTTCTTTCCCACTGGTTGCCTCATTTGACTTCCCTATGGATCTGCGGTCCCCGAAATAAACTATTTTTCCCATGTTACAGATCAGAAAACTGAGACTCGAAAAGTTTAAGTGACTTGTCCATGATCATGTGGTTAATGAGTGGCAGAATCTAGACTAGAATCTAATTTCCTGACTTCTTCAACCCATCATCAGCTTCAAAAGACTGGGATTTCTGTGAACATAGTTTAGGTGGATGGTAAAGATTTACCCCCAGAACTTGCCTCATTTGTGGCAGTGCCAAAAATTGCATTTACTTTATTTCTTTGTAAATTATATCCACTTAGCCATATACCCTTGGGCACTTACTTGCTTTAAGTTTTTCATCTTTAAATTGACAATAATAATACCTGTTACTTCGAGTAATTGAAGGGAGTAAAAATATTAATCTCAATCTCTTCATCTGTAAAATGGGGATAAAAACAGCCCCTGCTCTGTGGTAGGTTGTGAAGATTAATTGAATAACACATGTAGAGAGCTCTGGCACATACTATGTGCTTAATAAATGTTAGTGGTGGATTTTAACCATCCAAACAACAGCATCACTCACCTTACTCAAAAATCATCTTAGCCTTAAGTCCACCCTGTCTATAATTTCATACACAGGCTACAGTCCTCTTCCTGACTTTTCTCACCATTTTAGTAAACTATATGTTTTACCTTTTTTTGGTATCTTAATTCATTTACTATGTACCACTATGTATAATCAGTGATTCTCTAATTTTAGCATACATCAAAGTTACCTGGAGGGTTTCTGAAATCAGATTATTTAGCCCCACCCCAGGGTTCTCCATTCAGTAAGTCTGGGGCAGGGCCCCAGAATTTTCGTGGTTTTTTTTTTCTTAGTTGTTGTATGAAGACATTTGTATTCTCCATTTAGTAAGTTCCGCCTGTACCCCTCTAAGATGCACCATAGGCGTGGCCCCACCAATTATCCTCCCTCCACACCGACCTCCTCCCTCCCCTCTCTTCCCATATTCTTGTGCTATAGTTGGGTTATAGCCTTCATATGAAACCTTTAGATTAGCTTCATAGTACGACTGAGTACATTAGATATTTTTTCTTCCATTCTTGAGATGCTTTGCTAAGAAGAATATGTTCCAGCTCCATCCATGTAAACACGAAAGAGATAAAGTCTCCATCTTTCTTTAAGGCTGCATAATATTCCATGGTGTACATGTACCACAATTTATTAATCCATTCGTGGGTCGATGGGCACTTGGGCTTCTTCCATGACTTAGCAATTATGAATTGGGCTGCAATAAACATTCTGGTACAGATGTCT